>CM057809.1:110211198-110238698 GCA_030067965.1 Latrodectus elegans
CACATATTAATGATGTTATTGGATATGAAAACTCAGATTTGTGCACGTCACAATTTGCATATTTGCATTGTTAGGCATCTGTTCTCGTTATTAGCAACGAGTTCATATCGTTTCCAAACAAATGCAGTATTGCCAAACATAACTGTTAAAAATAAGTTTTTCGCTTGTAACGAGGTCAATCGTGGAAAGTAATCAGATGCAATTGAATTTTTCATCTAAGAATTTGCATATTTAAGAATATAATCATGGAGATATGTCAACCTCATTTAAAAAAGAGCAATACTAATGCTAATGTTCATGATCAAAAAAATTAGCTTGAGTTTGGAGTACAGATTACCTTGATTTGGAGCAGGGAACTTCATTTTTTTTTCTTTTATGCAAATATCCATTTATTCAAAACTACGAAGAAATGCATCAGGGCAGAAATTTTTTTTCTCCGTTACTGACGAAAACGAAGCTTTTCCTGGTAAGGGTAAGCAGGGGTCGGCACAGCCAACTAATCGCTCATAACAAAGCAGAGGAACGATTTGTCATTATCTGATAGTCTGGAAAGGGGGTAAGACCGCAATCGTTTTTTGATTGTGCTATTTCTGGGGGATCCCATCACAGGGATCTTTCACAAAATCTAAGCTGTGTTTGTGAGCCTGGCAAATAGATTAGAAGTGCACCGACATGCGGTAGAAAAGGCAGTAGCAGACATGCACAACTGATGCAGAAAAATCAAATAGTGTGTGAACCTAGAGGTGTCTATTACGGTTGGCTCCTGGTTCACATGACTGAACGGATCACAGAAATGTGCCCTATTATAGCAGACGAGAAAATAATTTTACATGCAAATAAGTCCTGTTTTATTTAAAATTATTTAATTGTAATGATTCCTAAAGATTAACTAGCGTATGAGGTAAACAGTACTTAAGGTAGATTTAAAATTATTCTGTAATAAATTTTTTCACTGTAAAAACTATTCAATGAAAAAATATTGTGATATATATCCTCAACATATTAATAACTAAATTTTAAAATTTCGTATAATTTCATTAAAAAAGAATTTAACGGTCATTTCTTAAAAAATAAAAAATAAGAAACGTTAAAAAATTAGATTTTTTTCAATGATATACAAACTACATTTAGAAAAATAAAAAATGTGTGTGTGTGTGTAGTCGGTAGATCAAGATTTTAAATTGAGTGTCTAAGTATAAGCATTTGATTCCCGAAGTTAAAATTTTGATTATTGAATTTCAATCCAAGCAATGAAAAGTATATATAATGATACATAATATTTTTATATATTCCTACTTGCTGTAATGATAATTGAAATATAAAACATAGTTTTTCGTTTCGTTAAATAGCGTGTTATTATAAATGCTTACTTTGGGCAGTTGATTCAAGTTTACTTTCAATTCCATTTTCCTACTTTCATACTTCTAACGATGCCGAACAGGATTTTTTCCCCTTTTATTTTCTCAAATGTTATTATTTCAAGACACAGAATATAATAGGTGACTGATTTATCCCATTGCTTAATGGTTTAGTATTATTTTTGAGCAACGAGGATATATCTTGATTTGAGAAAGCTGAATTCTATATTCTCATCAAAATTAATATGAAGTAGCCCCGCTTTCATCGAAATTACTACTAGTTTAAATTACGAAAAAGAAACATGTTTCGTTTTGCTAATGTAATATTTGTGTACCTACATTTATTTAGTAGTTGTTTACTTTTTCTCAAAAAACTTTTCACAAGTAGAAGGAAGCATTTTAAAACAATTATTGTTTTTGAATAAGGAAAGGAATTCATTTAATAATGTTATAAAAGTAATTGTTAGATTGGAAAATTAGTATTACAGTAGGAAGGTAAGAAATGAAATGCCATCATTATGATTATATTCTAATCATAATAAATTATTTATAGTTATTTTTAAATACATATACTCTTTGTGTAAACTATTCTTATTAGGAAAAAATCAAAAACAATGACCATCATTAAATTTTATATATAAGAAACGTATAAAATGTATAGAATTATGTATATTTATGTCTTTTCTTAATAGAGTATTTATAGTAGATTTAACAAGTAACCACAATAAAACACTTTGATTTAATTTGGACTTTAACTGTCATAAGACTCGAAAGCATATGGTATAAAATCAGTTGTGGACTCGAAGAATTTTGGGTATCGCCCCTCCATTAGTTAATGTGTGGTTAAATGTGTTTAAAAGAGAAAACTTGATCGGGGAAACTACCACAAGCGTTCAGGGTAGGCATTTAATGAGAGTATATAGTTCAATTTTTTATTACTTTTTCATAATGTATATTAATGTATCGGTTAAGATTCAAAGGAATTATTTGGAAGTGGTGACTGGTTGATGACGGAGGGGGAGAAATTTCACTTTCTTTTCATAGCTGGGTAGCAAAAACATTCAATAGTCCAACGATTATGGAACTTTGATTAAATAGTTGCCGTACTCTTGAAGGTGCATGTCATTCTTTTCCTTTCTGATCAATCGAACTTTTTGCAATGGGAAATGCGTCGGAAGGGATTGTGTTTCTCTTTTATTGCGGTAAGGAGAAATTTTCCTATTTTCTAACGAATTCCCAAGTTATAATGGTTATTATTTCAAACATTCCAAGCAATCATTTCTTAAAAATAATGATTTATTGATAAGGTTTAATGGTAATTGTGGATGAAATTTTTCTTCAACATGTTACATCAAAACGAGAAGTAAAAGCATTTAACTTTCTGTAAAACAATTATGGATGTTAATTGATATGTAATTTAGATAAATGCTGCAGCAAACAACTTATTTTTTTATACTATCATACATATAAATCTTTGTTAAGTGAAGCATTTCAAAAAGCTTATGGATATTTCAAACGTTATGTTGTGGTAATCACCTTTATCAGCAAATTTTCAAAGATTAATATTTATTCTTTTATATTTGCCAGCTAGCTAGCTATCTCTCGTTGTTGAAGGTAGATTTAAAGAAAATGAATTTTTTTTATCATTCTACACGATGCACGTGCAATATGATGACCGTTCATAAACTGAATTATTAACATATTGTCTTAATAATAGAATCATGCAAGTTTTCTTAATTTGTTGAAACCAGATTCGAAAAAATAATGTGAGATGAGGTTATTGTATCATTTCAAGGTTTTTTGTACCAAGAACGATAACAACAGAGATTTACGGTATAAGTAAATTTACTATTATACTGTCTTAGCAGTAGAGCCATCTATATCCAGTTGTTAAAAACCAGATAACAAGAAGTGTTTTTTCTTTCTCTTTTGTCATTCTATAATCACTTTTTAATGCAAAATAGCTTATTCAGAGGGCTCTGAAACCTTTCAGAGATTCCCGCTAAAACTTGCTAGGGAACTCCATGGCCTAAGCAAGCGTTCCTCCCTTATTACTGATTAAGATTTCAACTACAAACACATGAGTTGTTTATAAATTTAGATTTTTTGAATGGACACTTTCATGATTTTAGAAACGATTTAATATAAACTAGTACTCTCTTATAGTGGAAGGATTAATGATTATAGGCCATTGCTTACTCAACAAGGGTAATTGGGAAAGTTAAAACAAATTCTATTTCAATAACACAGACATTTAAGTTTATTTAATAAATACTTTTTAGTGATACATGTATTTTTTTCAAATAAAATTTAATTATAAAAATGGATTTATTTATTAAAAGAAATATATCTATAAAAACTCTCTATATATGTGTATTAATTTATAATTAATTTTAAGTAATACATATAATTAATCTAACTTTAAATATTAAACCTGAAACTTAAATTAATAAAAATCTACTAACATAAATTATTATAGTAAAATAAAAGCAAAAGTGAAATTAAAAATACTATTTAACCAAAAAAAATATTGAAAAAATTAATATAATCATGTTACAAAAAAATTATTACAAAAGCGTTATTTACTGCACATTTAAACCTTGCTTTTCTAAAACAAAATCACTATTGATATTTTTAACTTGCATAATCAATTTTGAGAAACAGAAAAGAAAGTGCTTTCTATATCTTTACATCTGACATATAATTGAAAATTTTTAATGTAAAAAATTCTCGCAAAAATAAAAAATGAATAAATATAAGATTTGAAGTCAGAAAACACAATAGAAATGATATACAGAATATCAAAATTTTACACCTTCCTCTAGAATATGAAAAATATCTTCACAAGAGTGCCTTTATTAACTTAATAATGTAACAAAAATATCGCAACTTTATTCTCTCATTTATTGCATTTAAGTAGAAATATTCTCCCCGTCTGCGTATGAGCGTCCCATTAATTAGAACACTAGCTGGGGCACAATAGTCATTCAAATCTGCTTTTTCCAAATAGATGCTCGTCTTGGGAAATGACAGCCGAGCAATAAAATAAAAATAGGAAATAAAGATTTCCCTCCAAAACAGATGACACTTACGACGAGATGTTTAAATTCTCATGGAGAAACATTTCCTCTGCTTTTTATTAGGGGTATGGACTAGGGTGGCGTTTTGCCAATACCCTTATAATTTGTTTCTTCTCGTGGATGGAATACCCACTTTAGCTAAGAGATGGCCTACTTCTTTTTTCAAACTATTTTTGCCTCTTTGCAGTGAAATCCAAGAAATAAATATTAAGGATTATAAGATTTAATATTTTGTGAAGAGGGGAATTTTTATATCGAATTTATTCTGAGAAACATATAAAATTTTCGGATGCATGTCTATATTTTTTTTCATTTTTACAAGTTTACATTTGTTTTACGTAGGTTTAAAAGGCACTTCTAAAAAAAATCTAAAGCACGGGGGAAAACTGTTAACTGGGATGACTGTTCAGCACACTGGTTAAAATATTTACATTGTTTTCTATTAATTAAAAAATACTTAAAGCTGTTTCTATTTTTAAACTCTATGTTTTTAAAAAAGTAGTGAGAGCAGAAGGATATAAAAAGTAAAAGGATAGAAAGCTCATCCAATTAAAAATGAGCATATCAATTATTGGCTACTCCGATACATTTCTAAATTTCAATCAATTAATGAACATTCCTGGACATTAGTGGGTTTGCATTAACATTTTATTTTCGGGAATCATTTATATATTGAATAATTTTTGCTTTTCAGTCCTCTAAAACTAAAAAATATGGAACTTTGGTACTTTTTCCACTTCTCTTGACAAACCTGAGGAGAATTAGGATATATTTAGAAGAACTCATCAAGATGGCGCGCTCATGTTCGTCTTCATCACGCTACTAGAAAGTTTTGGTCACGCTCAGGCATTCATTAATTCTAAAAACGCAAAATACTTAAAACTGGCTCTACAAAGAGATGGAAGCTTAATTTTTGAACTACAACCTGTACAATGAAGCTCCGAGAACTTACCTAAGGAATAATTTCTGCCTTCCCTTCTTTTTCTACACGTTTTTATGCGGAAGAATTTTGAGAATGTTACTCCAAGAATAAATGATTCTTGAAAAAAAATTTCAAGCTAACTCGATTGAATTTAGATATATTATATAAGCGAATGAAAAATGTAAATAAAAACAAATATACATTTTTACAAGAATATTAAAGGGTATGTAATCAATTTAAGTGTTTTATATTTACAAGGATTTTTTTAATTACGCAATATCTAAGTTTATTTTATAATCTTATATATATATTTTTTACGGGTGTGCATGTGAATTATTTTACTTAATATTAATGAAAAAATATTCTGAAATGCAAAGTATTTTTTTCAGCAAAGTCTTAATTATTTTAATCGATTTTTTGCAAAATTTATTTTGAGATAAAGATGTAGCTAACAACTTGTAATTTTAAGTAATCTGAGAAACGTTTTATTTTATAAATTTATATAATCTTTCCTTAAAAGTGCGGTTTTAAATACTTAAGATCCTTTTTTTACTAAAATAATGAAATTTAATCATTTTCTCGTAATAAAATTTAATTAAAGGATTATTCTTCAGCAGTTTAATTGCGTATTCATTCGTCAAACTACTTGAGTTCACATTACATCTGCAATAATAGGGTGCATAAATAGCTCAATTTGAGGAGAAATGACTTTTTTTTTTTTTTTTTTACATAGGTTATAAATTTTTCTCAACTTTTAAAAAGTATAATTCACTTAATTATTCATTATTTTTCAATTTTTAAAGAAAACAGTTCTGAAATTTTTAAATAATTATTATTGAATGATGTTCAAGTCACTCTTCTTGGAGTAATTTTCAGAGATTAATTCTATTTCTCTGGTGTTAAATAATTTATGACGAATATTTTACGATGACACCAGTCCCCTACAGTTAAAGGGAGGATTCTGGGGATTTTTTTTCCTTATAAGCACTCTTTTACGATAAAGATGCGTTAGACACGAGATAAAATTTCAATGAGACTCCGAACTATTGCATATATCAATGTCCGAAATGAAGAATTGAATGAGTATATGACGGTAGTAAAAAGAACACAGAATATTGAATCTCACACACACACACACAGCAACATATTCGGAATGCATTAAGGCAGTATAGCAAGAGCAACAGAAACTTAATAACTTAAAAAATGCACTTATGATGTTTAAAATAATACTTCATAATAACTGAATCACTTTAAGAACTTTGTCTGCACTTCGTTTCACAGAGAAAACTAACACAATCCATAAAGTAATAACTGAAAGTAATTATAATAACACTATTTAAATTCCTACGCATTATATTTTTCACAAAAAAAAATCGCAATCTGCGTTACGTTACTTTTGTGAAATGACGTGTCTAAACATTATCAGTGAGATTTCTAATTGTTCAAATATCAAGTTTTTCAATTGTTATAACTCTCCGTCATTATTATTTTACGGTATTATATTAATAGATTATTAAAATGCATAAAAATGTTATTTAAACTTCACATTTCTTAATCTCAAAAAATTCATGACAGCAGTGCAATAGCATTGTTATCAAAAGAAAAGTTAAATTTTAAATAGCAAAGTCATTTCCATTTTGATAAATTATATTTCACTTTCATTTATTTTGAACACACACACAATGAAGTTTCGGTCTATAAAAACAACTTACTTTTATCTTTTTAACACGTAAGAAGGCTTTTTGAGCTCCTATTTGTGTCTGAATTAAAAATATAGTTATCCATGGGCTGAACCGTTTTATTTTCAATGGTCTGAGATGTATACCACAACTATATGCCACACCTTAATAAGATCAATTAAATAATAAATGCATACATACATTCCGCATTTTTTGAAATACTTGAAAGAGGCTATTTTTAGATCAAGTAATTAAGTTATATATTCAAAATGAAATTCTAAAAGTTCTAGATTCAGAGAATCATTCTTTTAATATAGACTTAATTTTATTGGTAAGTGAATATAAAAATATTAACTTAGAACATTTGACATATAAAATAAATAGCTGGTATAAAAAAAAGATGAAAAAACGAAACATGCAAAAATTACTTTACTTAAGTAGTATTCAGAATGTTCTTCAACTATGTCGTCCTTACTTAAGGGGTTAGGCAGAAAGGAAATAATTTGCATATGTAAACAATGCTATTATCACTGCTGAGAGTTTAAATATTTTAGAATTTTGCCATTATAAATAATTAATCAACAAAGTTTAAATCTGCTTTAGGATAAAAAAAATAATACTAGTCTTGATATTGGCTCTTTTATTCTTCCTTTTTGAGACAGGTTTCTACATGAACTTTGAGCAATGGAATAAGTATCATACATAGATATACTCTTGCAAAATTGAGATGAAGAAAAATTCTGCAAGTTGCCTGATAACATTTGAATAAAGAATAGACTTGACTTGTGATAAGATGGCATCCCCTTTCTCAAGCGGATAACTTCCTCGCTTCTTTTTGAATTGTTCTTGTGCTGATAACACAAAACGAACCAGTTGGTTGCCGGACAACGGGTACCCCTAACTAAAGGGGGAAAATATGCATTAGTATATATCATGTTTAAAAAAATTATTTAAATTGCTATTTATTTTCATTTACTTTTGTTTCAAAAAGGGGAAAAAACTATTTATTTTTACTTTAGAATGCTAATAGCCCCTTTCAAGCATATATCGCATAGGATGACATTAGATTTAAATTAGAGATACAGGCTATAGTGTTGTAAAATTATGCGAAAGTAAAATAATGTGGTATAATTGATCTTTTAGTATTAAATAAGAAGATTATTTTAATTGGCTTACCTTAAAAATGTCGGCCCAATCATTTTTCAAGTGAAATCCAAGTTTTTCGCTTAATTGCTGCTATTGTCTAAGTTTGAAGTAGAAGATAACAGGCTTTAGCTTACCTTATGTAACAGCAATATGGGTTTGGAATTTCTTTCGATCGAGAAATTTTAAATCAGCTAAAAAGTAGCACCATAACAATGATGCAAAATACTTGTTATCAACATAAAAAATTAATTAAAAAAGTGTTTATTCCAAAGGAAGATCATCAAAAGTAAAGATGACGACAAATTTAATATAAAACAATTGTAAAAATGTCATAAGAAATACTTCTCAGAGGTTGTATAAAATTAGAGACATAACATTAAAAATTGAACCGATGTATATATTGTTATCATTATAAGAGTTCAAGTGTGAATTAAGAGTGAGGTCAATTGGTATTGTTGAAATCAAATTTTGAGTTCACACACAGTATTAAAAGCATAAACAGAATTTAATGCATCTATGCACAGAAATATAAAAGGATTGGAGTTGATGTTTAAATTAATATTTAGTAACAAAGTTAATAATCATCAACCATAAACGAAATCATTATGAAGTATGACTTTATACATATAACTGATACAAAAAAACAACAACAATATTTTGGATAAAAAGTAATAAAATATATGCTAAGGAAGTTTGAGGTTCAAATATTTTATGATGACTATGTAGGTGTTTGATTACATTTTTATAAATATTTTCCTTAACAAATTTCTTTTTTTTATGTGTGTGTGAATTAGTTAACAAAAATAGAAATAAATTAAAGAAATGACCCTATTTATATTAAATTTTCTAAAAATTTGATGCGGTTTTAAGTTTTTTTATAACAAAATTCATGGTTGGAATGCAGAATAGAATTATAAAAAGTCATAAGTGATTTTATATTCATATTGCTATATATTTTTTTAACATTTTACTATTCTTGACCTTTTCGAGCGCTAGTATAAAGAAAACTTCTAATCTTCTAAGTGATGAAACAACACCAAAGTTATCAGTGCATTCCACTCAAAATAATGTATGAAGTATTTTCTGGAAATATAATTATATATTCATGGAGTTATTATTTGCGATACAGTGTTTGTCAATGGGAAAAATGCAAATAAACTTTTAACTTTACTTTCATTCTTTATAAAGCAAATTTAAAAAATATTCTATATAAAGGGAGAAAGTAAAATATAAAGTTATAAATAGACATTTAAATAGATACATTTATTTTATATTTTTTACTAAAAAAAAAAAAAAAAAAAAAAAATACAAAAGACAATAATTTTCGATTTTGAGTTATTTGATTACAGCGACTTTTTTAAATCAACAATTTAAGTCAATTTAATAAAAAATAGAATTAGCTTTAAAGAATGAACTAAATGAGAGTTTTCGAAGGAATATTACAAGTCATTTATATCCCTAACTTATCAAAGCATTCATCCCCCAACGGTGCATAATAACATGATTATTTGAATTAAAAACAATTGCTATATTTTACTAAAAAAAGAACTAAATTTATAAATGTACTATGTTCTCGAATATTTAATAAATACAAGTTACTTGTAATATCTAAATAAGAAAAATAAGTGTTTTCGTTTGACACATGCACCCATCATTAATTCCTGCACCATAATTTAAAGCTTTCGAAGGAATGACTTTACATTTATTGACAAAGTATCTAAATTTAAGTAAGATTAGATAAGTAGCCATTATATGCTGTTTCTGAGTACAAAACAGATTGCGATGTCATTCCAAAAGAGCTTGAAACATTGAACGTTCCTTGGAAGTAAAGAGAAAACAACACCTTGAGTGAAGAGGGTAACTCTTCTACACCCTCAAATATATCAGGCTGGGCACACACACAGTTTTTAATTACATTTCAAGTTATTCTTGCTATCTTGCCAGGCACAACACCTAGTAAATATAACCTCCTTGCTCACCGGTATTCAACGTATTGTTCGTAGATTTAATACGCTTCCCCAAAGCCGGCATTTAGCGCGATAACTGTAATTTGTAAACAAAATGAGGGAAGGCAAGTGCCGAAGAGGATCGTATATTTTAAGAAAGGGGATACGCGTTAGAGGTTTCAGCTGCGCTATTAAAATGAACAACAGATACCAGATTCAGCAACACATCTAAAGCAGCGACTTAATTTAGTACAAACTCTCAACATCTTGATGGGAGGAATAATCGTCCCGAGAGACTCTAACAGAGTCCTTAATTCATTTAATAGGTTTCTTAACTCTTGAGTTCTGCAGATTTGCATGATGAACAGAGCGTCCGTGCAGTTATCTCTGGCACTTAACGGATGTGCATTCGTGTTTTGGTCATTAAACGGTGATTTTAACAATCGCTTTTGTTTATCTACTGTTCGACCTATAAAAACCATTTGGTATAATATTGCGACTTAGCTGTCTAATGTGATTGTAGAGGAAGAATGGGGATACCTTGATTTGAATGATTACTCAGTTATCAGGAGATACCACTGAAAATGTGGAAGTATTCAGAGAGAGTGGAAAATTTAGTACAATTGTATTAAAACAAATGTAGCAAACTTACTTAAAAGAATTAAAAATATCGCTCTTATAACAAACTTATACGAATTGTAATCTCTTCCACACGTCTAGATTTATGTGTATATTAATTGTAATAAAAATTCTCAAAATGAGTTTTTGTTCTTTGCAAATTAATTGTTTGAAATCCAGCATATACACTAATTGGTTAATTTGAATTTCTTGAATCACCCAGCAATATTGCATGTTAAATCAATAAAATGAAAGTTAAGGTTAACTGTAGAGTTAAATTTTCCATATAAATTCTTTTTGAAAAGCTTTATTCACAGAAAGAAATAAGGGTTAAATACAGTTTAATAATTCAGTTTTGTTTCATCTTTTAGCTTATTGTTCAATTAATCAAACTATGATAAGCTAAATTTAACTTCCAAAATAATTAACAAGTATATTGACATAATTAAAATGTAAAAATCAAAAAATGAGAAAAATAAAGTGGTAAATACAATTAAGAACATAACAATAATTTTACATAAAATGTTGAAAAATGAGAATATTCAAATAGTATATCTTATTTTTAAAAAATTAAACACATCACAGAAATAAAATTGATTTACTTTCAGATTTTTAAATGAAAATATATCATGACATCATAAATTAATTATTATTTGTAAGTATTTAGATGAAAAACATTGGAAAAATCCTCATTAATTTAGTTATAGATTGAGCATAATTTACAGTATATTAGCTGCGAGTTTTATCTACATTTGTTCCCAAACTTCACTGTCTCTCTCTCTCTCTCTCTGTCTTCCTCAAAAAAGTTTTGCGATGGCTTTGAATATATATATATATATATATATATATATATATATATATATATATATATATATATATATATATATATATATATATAGCTATATATATATATAAAAGCTGTTTATTATTAACAAAAGCATTTTAGTATAAAGTCTGATAACATATTAACGTCCTGATTTCCATAATGAAGTTTTCAATGATCTTACTATTAGGTCAAGAAATATGCTTTACATCTTCCGAACAAAAAAAATTAATGATTTTTACATAATCCAGTTTTATAGAAAAACACATTTTAAAGTAAATGTTGAGAGTTGTCTATATAATGGTTTTCAACTGCTGATAACTCGTATCCTCAATTCACATAATCTTGTCCCTGATCCACGTACATCAGCAATTGTTGTAGATTATCTGACGCACGTTCACTCTATTCATAATGGTAAATATTATCCAACACACTCCTGCAATGCATTCTTTCATGAAATTAAACTTCCTGTGAAGGCACATGATAAACGGAATAAAGCTCGTTAGTTATACCTTACATATCAGATTATGACTGGCACGAATAAGTAAGGACTGTAGAAATAATTTAAGCTTTCTGCTTGTCAAATCAACAAATTACAAAACGTCAAGAAAGTTACATTTTGGAAAATTCTTCCACTAAAGGGATTAGTTGGAAGTACGATTTCAGCATAATTGGCATTTTACCGTTTCAAATGCTGAAATGTACCGGAACGCCTATCCTCTCCTGGGCTAATCACTTTCCTGCTTTGGAGGAAGTGAAATTAATTCTGCACAATTCCAAGCCTACAACATTTGATTGGTTCATTTAGACAGACAATCCCTTGTCGGTAGTTTCATTTTCGTTTATTTAATTGTTTGTCTCCATCGCCTTAAGGTTCATTTCCTTTCAGCTATTTGACCCAGATCCTTTGTTTCCGTATCTGGACCCGAGAATATTAATTAAATTTATTGGAAGCGAGGAGTCCTTTGGAGGCACCTTTGTTTAATTAATCATATCTTCATCTCAAATTACCGATGTGTTATTTATAAGGAGGAAAAATTGACTTAAGGGACTTCAAGGGTGTTTAACTCTGCTATATACAGGTGTAGTCTAAATTAGAGTTCTAAAAAGCAGATGCAACAGCACATTTAAAATATAATGTTTAATGCAATATGTATGCAATATAGATTATAGAATATGTATTATATGGATTATTTAAGCATGCGTAAATGCATTAGTAAAACTTATCAGATCTCTCCATATATTTTAATATGCCTTTATATATACATAACGCAGATAAAATCACTCAAGTTGCTAAAATTATGTAATCATAAAAAAAATCATGATATTCGACAAAAATTATTATGTTCTTAATTTTTATAAAATCCCGAAGTACATTTAATAGTCTCAGTTTGTATATAATTTGTGAATAAATTATAACGAGGTCATTTGTATAATTCTTATTCAGTGAGTTATCAATGAGCCAGGTAACAGGATTTTGATTAATTCTGTTAACTGAAGCATATATTTTAGTATCTTAAGAGTAAATAAAAAAAATTAAAGTTAAGTATTAGATTCTTTTTCTTACCTATTCACGCTTAAAAACGCATTCTTCGAAACACAATTAAACAAATGAGAATGATTATGTACTCATTTCGTTTACTGACATTTTTTTTTTTTTACATCATGCTTTTGATGTGGATAATCTGAAAGTGATAGAGCATAAAAATCAGACTATATTGTTTTCTATATATTTTCAAGATTAATGCTTTATAATTTTTATTGCATTCTTTTATACATACTTTTTCATATTTTCAATACCGACAAAACTCACACTCAATATAAAACTGAAACTATAATATTGCACATTTATATTTCCTGCATAAATATTTCTTTTAGTTTTCTATTCATTTTCTTGGTCTTTTTACAAAAAAGTCTTATTGCAATCATGATATATATATATATATATATATATATATATATATATATATATATATATATATATATATATATATATATATATATATATATATATATATATATATATATATATATATATATATATATATATATTAAATCGTTGAGAAAATATGCTATGCAAACTTCAAAATAAAACTAAACTGTAAGGATCTCCCTTACATGATTACAAAATTAGATCGAATATTTAAAAAAAAAAATTGTAACAATGAATTATTAAAATTTCTTAAAAATACCTAAAATATTATTCACAGCAATTTAAATCATGTTTTTAGAAAATTACGAATAATACTTAGTCAAAAAAAACACGTTTTTTTAATTAATTAAATTATTTATTTATTTAAATCAGTTGTTCAGAATAATTTCACAAATAAAATGTTAAAATTTAGTAATTGTAAACAGCGAATTTTAAAAGAAACGAAAGAAAAATTAATAAATAGAAAATTGAAAATATTTTATTATATTTTTTTTTCCTTTTTTTAGTAAATTTATTCACTATATGCAACGAGGAATCCCTGATTCCGATTTCAGTAACAATCTTAAAAAACAACTCTGTCACTTCAGCAAATTCCCTGGCTCTTTCAATCCCAAATAACAACACTAATTACAATTGATATCAATCTAATTAAATGCGATAAATCCGTTAGACGTCGAGAATGCTGTAACTAATGACTAGGCTGGCAAGACGGAAAATAAAATAACTTTTGCTCAACGAGTTTTAAGCATTACATAATTTAAACTATGCTAAAACACTCGTGCCCTAGACGGAAAATAAAACGAGATAGATTTTACGATAACGAGCTTGTTTGAAAAGCAACGGCTTGAAAAATGATTATAGATTGTTATCGACTCTAAATGCTCATAACACAGATAAATGGGTCACTTAATCCTTCCCAATTTCACAAAACTAGACCAACAACAAACAGTATCGCTGTAGTCGCTTTTTCTGTTCATTCTTTTTTCTAGTTTCGCCTGCATTTGCAGCGCTTCTCTGAAGGATTATTAAAACCCATTTAAGCGAGCAGTAACACACATTTCCGGGAAACTGAGCAACCCCGAATTTTCAACCCTTTATTTTCGCACCTCGTTGGATAGAAATCTGCATGTGTAGGCACCAGATTCTGGAGTATAAGTTTTTAATGGTTATAATCCCTCTGGTATCGGAGGACTATCAAGGGGTTGCTTTCGGTGGGGGATCTGAGGAGTGCGGGGCTCTCAGCTACCTTTGACGTGTGTTGCTCTACAGAGAGATACAGTTTTATAGGGTTCGTACAGAAATCAACATTTTTCTCACTCAACTTTTCAATTGATGATTTTGCCCCGTGGCACTTGTATACTGATTCACAATCTTACGTTCCCCGGCATTTAGGTGTAGCTAATAATTTATTATTTGATTTTTATTCCATTTCGGGTTTACATGTAATGAGTACTTTGTAATTCTATACAAATCGTTGCTAGTATCATATTTCTATTTTGCAGTCATATGCAATGATGTGGTTTCAGGTATTAACTGTTCAACATTTATTTACAAAGCAATATTTGTACATCGATTCAAAACTTCTTTTGCGTTTATTTTTAGTTATAATTAAAGGTTAATTGCAATTTCTATTTACTTATTTATAGAAAATTTTATGTTTACATGAAACAATTGTGCTTTATATGAGTGTGTGTGTGTGTGTACGATATTATATTAATATAATATCATGTTAATAATATCGCATGCTTATATAAAAGACTATTTTTACATGGGAATACTATTTTGCACTCATCTGAAGAATTGTGTGCTTACTTGTAAATATTATTATTAACTAGTATGGAATTCTGTGTGTGTTTACTGTAATTTCTATTTTGCTCCTATACACATTATGAGTTTATTTATAATTACTAATTTTCAATAACATGAAGTTTGGCATTCAAACATTTTCCCGCTAAAACATGTGAATGACTAAATAGTATTTACATAATGAATATCCCACGTGAATATTCATATTTATAGGAATTCTGTGAATACAAGCAATTAAAATGTGTTTATATACAATTTTAACTATACAATACTTTACATTTTAATTCTGTATTAAGATTGCCCATTTTTAGCAATATGTAACTATATCAACGCACTTTTTTCAACGAATGATAGTTTTACAGATTAATATAAATATATTTAAAATTATATTTTTGTGTCTATATATAGCTTTATAACATGATGTGCATGCACATGCAATAATTATTCTGCGCTTATAAATAATGACTATTACATTTTTATAGATACTGATAAATATGTGTTTTATGTAACTCCAATTCTATGCGAATATATAATTTAAATCTTTTTACAACAATTGCGTATATATAATTATAAATTTGATGGGTTGGTTTGTCAGCCGTAGCTCATTTTTTGCAAACAAGATTCATTACATCAGAGTTAATTATAGTTTAAAATGTACCGTGAAAACCGTTACAAGCATGATTTCCGAAGTAAGAATAACATCTACAAACAATTGAAGTGGAAGTCAGAGCGCTAACTTTATTCTGTCAGACGCAATTATAATTTTTGAAAGTTATCAACATATTTTAAATGAACAAAGAATAATTAACTCTATGTATCGTATAAATAATCAAACTAAAACTATTAACTAAATTTAATCTAAAAAATGTAGATTGTGATATATCAATGATGTAATACTAAGAATTTGTCATAAAAACGATAGTTCGTAGTTAGCTGATATTAATATCAGGATAATTCAAAGTAATAAAAACAAAAATTATGTAAATTATTTTATCTATAAGTAATATAAACAATGAAAGCTTTGAAAAAATTCTACAACTAATTAATTTAATATTTTAAGAACTTCTCCAACCAACTCCACACAATTTTTAAAAATTTAATTTCCGACTATTTCACCAACTTCGCTTTACATATTATTTTCTTAACCGCTTTTATTTACTTAACCCGCAAATAAAAATATGTGTCCGAGAAAGAAGAATTCATTTCCCATCTACGAACGCGAGAGCCTTTGTGTAATCGGGTATTTAATCGGTATTCAAGCACAGTATTGCTCCTCAGTACAGAGCCAGATTCATTACTCGAAAGGACGGAGATTAAGCAAGATTCCGTAAATCGAATTGTAATATATGAAAGATCCCAACACAGAAGGAAAGGAAGTGTTCATCCGTAATTAACAACGGCTGTCATCGGTGGCAGAAGACAATTGCGGAGGAGAGTTGTCACCCTCCTGCTCCCCGCCTCTTTAATTTGACGGTTTCGTCCAAAAATTTCTCTGTAAATGAGACCGCTTCTTTTTGTCGCGATGGCGTTTTACTCTAGCAATGAGCTGATGTTTTTATGTAAGGATTTTAAGTCTTTGCCAGTTTTAAAAGTAATTTTTTTTTAACTTCTGTTCCCGCTTGATTACGTAGTTTCAGTTTTCTATTAGAGTATGGGGTTCCGTTGTCGAATGGTTAACCATACACCCAGAGTAATAAGATAAATTAATTAAAAAGAAAACAAATTTATCGAGCTAACGAAAAGAGTAATTAAGGAAAACAGATTTGCTGCTTGTTCATGTAAATTGAATAAATTTGATTCGATATGCTGAAACAGACGAAGAATCTGATAAATAAAATTAATTTGCTTGAAAATTGTTTAAAATCTAATTTATTCAGGTGTTAATTCAATTAAATCATAATTATTAGTTTAATTCAAGAGAAAATATATGAGAATTTTATAATTTTTACATAAATCAAATGTGTTAAGGAAAAATTGATGGAATGATGTGACGCGAATGCGTGTTTTAATTGTCATGCGATTTATAGGGATAATGAGTGAAAAAAAAGACATTTCTGTATGTCACAATTGTCCCATTCTGTATGTCACAACTGCAAATTAATTTCAAAATAATATATTTACTTACCTTTTTATTTCAGAAAAAAAATATTTATTTTACATAAATTACAGTTTTAGAAATGTGCAATTCCATATTTAATAGAATTGTGTCAATTTAAGATTATTTATAAAAGAGACTATGTGAAGCGTCTTGTTAAACTTCAATGCCGATTGTTAATAACATTAAATGTAATATTTAACTTAATAAGTAAATCTGAAACCTTAATTATTTTTCTAATTATCGCTTAAAAAATAACGAATGCTGCTGAGATTTCATGCCTTCAGTTTACAATTGAATTTGAAACACCAATTTAGGCGACAACTTTCTGTAAATTTTGCATCCCCTAACTAAATTTTAATCAAATACTTAAGTTATCAATCAATGAAACAATAAGAGTTTCAAGTATGGCAATACTCTCTTTCACTTTTACTGAAATTTTAATTCTTTGTTTAAACATTATTAATTTAGCATAGAATAGTATTTTCTTTCAAGTAAGACTTTGAAAGAAAATATTAACTTCTATCGAATTAAATTAGCACTACAATTTAATACACAATAAGCAGTCAAATTTATAATTGTATGAAGTATTTACTTTGTTATATCGATTAATCTGTTTCTCAGAAGTTTATGAAATCCAAACATTTGCCTGAATTTAGTAAACCTAAATTGATTAACTCTGGGATCAAATATCTTTGTATACTTTACCTTCAAGTAGTTCAACAGTCATTAGATTTGCATTTTCTATGAGGGAATAGATTCAGCTTAAATCGTAGAATTAGAACACAGATGCTCTATAAATTATAGATTACTAGCATTTCAGATAGTAATTCAATAAGCAGACTATTCGACATTTCACTTAAATGTTTTGAAGAGAATAATACGTTATGCAATTAAAATTCCTCATTTTAAAGCACAATTTCTTAGAATTAATTAAATACTTATTTAAAATACTCTGTGAAATAAATTTATTGTGATAGAAAGAGGAAATATTAACCATACACTAAAATGAAACCAGTCCAGTTTCCTTATAACAAAATAATAGTAACATAATGTAACTATCTCTAATGGTTGCAAAGGTTTTGCTTGGTTCTTCTTTAACGTGATAGAAATAAAGAATAGATGCAAATAATAAATAAAGAATAATAACAAACTTGGCGACTTTTCGCTAGGAATCCAGCTCTGTGATTATCACCAAGCGCTAATTACAATTAGAAATAATCAGCAGCTTCATTAGCACGCAACAACACAGCCAAGCTCTAGCAAAAGTATGGAGGGCGGTGATTATTTCATTAGAACTTCAGATCACTTTGTAGCCGTGGAAGCAAATGGCGTGCGATGGAAAGTGTCGTAATTCGAGTCTAAGTCCACAGTAATTACAAAACTCTGAAGGAATGGGAAAATAGCTCGAATTCACTCAAGCATTAAAGAGGGTGAAAATTACTTTAAAATTATAGCAAACCACATAAGGCCAATGAGAAGACTCTTTGGTATTAAACGCTACTATTAAGGGCTAATTTTAACACTAAAGATACAAATTGAAGCACACGCTAACAGCTTTATAAACTGTGGTAACCGGGCAAGGATTAGAGGTGTCTATGTATAATTTCTGCTACTTTCCACACACTTCAATTTGAATCTATCCGCTTTAAGCTCGTTAACCACTGACCAGTGGGCATGGTAAGGATCCAAGCATGGGATGGTCAATTAACTCGAAAGTCACAGTCATTGATTGGGAAGGTACCTTTTCTAAATTCTAATTAGTCAAATCAAGGTAGAATTCAGTTCAGAATTATCAATTGGTTAAAGTTAATCAGTTTAAAGTCATTAGTCGAATAAATTATATATATATATATATATAATATATATATATATATATATATATATATATATATATATATATATATATATATATATATATATATATATATATATATATATAAACAGCGTAATATAAATGATGGAAGAAATTAAATTTATGCGCGTTAAGTAGTTTAAAATTAAATTTGTTATCCAATATAAAAAAATCCTCATGAAGAAGAAAATCCCGAAAACTAAACGAGTGGGAAAACTCATTCTGTTTTCTAAATATATAATATTTTTCAAGATAAATACATTATGCAACTTAGTTTCACATTATTAATGTGAAATTCACTTTAGAACAATATGTGGACATTGAAAGGTACTTGAAAATAAACTAAAGAGAAAACAATGGTATTTTACAGACTGACTTTTTTGCTCTGAAAAGTGAAAAAGGGGGTTGAAAAAAGAAATTGGATAAAGCATATTAATTCAAAATAGTGAACATATTATACATAGTGTGTGTGAACTCCTTTGCTTACCTTTAATGTCAAATGCAAGATAAAAACTTATTTATCATCTGAATGTGTATCTTTTAATGGTTATACTAATAACTTTATCCTTTTATTTGACAAAAATTATCAATATTCACATTCAAGTACATCAATATTTTATATGTTGTTTGTTTCGGTTCCATTTCTAAAACAATTCCTAACATTAGACTTAGAAGTTCATTCATTTTAGCGAGGTTAGAAATCAATAATAATCATCGTACATTTAAGAAATCATTTCACTCATTTCGGATAAAGTATGTGTTAATGGAATTTAAGAACATTTACACTGCAGTTTATTTTTTAAAACCTTCTTTTTTATGGTAAATTATGAAGTTAGATTTGTTGTTCAAAAATATTACTTGATAATCCTGAGTTTAACTTTTTACCTGTGATCACAAAAAGATGGTCAAAAATTTTATTTTTAACTTTTTGTTTAGTTTGTAAGCGAAACTTCACTTTATGTCGAGATCACAACAAATCAATCAATGACGCTAAGCTTTAAAAAAATCAACTGTACATAGCTATGATTATGAGTGTTTTCCTATATTTTATATTTATATAGATGTAGTATAAACTTTTCAACTTGTGGAAATATAAGAGAGATTCAAGTCCTGTTTCAAAATGAACATAAAAGATAAAAATTTAAGAGTATTTGAAGTTTTATTTAAGTCAAAAGCAAATTAATGTATTAGTACTCAATAATAAATTAAAATATTATTTAGATAGATATTTTTTATTAAATTTAGATTATCCGATGTTAACATGCAAATTTAAAATTATTAAAATCATACCAAAGAGAGAGAGCAATTTATTGATAAAAGTATCTTCACACCATAAGAATTTCTTCGGTGTCAGAAGTGAAAGAATATTCGCAAAAAAAGATGATCCTCAGGAAGCTCTCAATGAGTCATTACGACGAAAAGCATTTTCTTCCGAATTCCTTACCGAATTGAAATGTCGCAGCCATTGTTTCAGGAAATGCTCGATCCATCGCTGCAACAAAGAACACTTTCCTCCGAGTCACATCTTGACTGCAAAGTCACGGGAAAATTTTTATTGAAGCACTTCGGAAACAGATGGAAACAAATATGGTTTCCAAGAATAACATTGCAAACAATAAAACCAAGCTTACAATCGATGCATTTAATCTGCGAATGCATCGATTTCTTGGCAGAAATGGCTAGTGATAGGTATGTCAGTGCAGTACAAATTACAAACCAGAACTCCCTGTATGAAGGGAGAGAAAGGAGTTCATTCTGATCAATGATAAGAGGCCTGGAAACGAGTACAGAAATCAATAGCAGTCCGAAAGGAAAACACGGAGAAGGCAGAAATATATGTCTGTTAGAATAAGAAACGTGAGTCACTCACGATTTGAACTCAGCTTGCCAAAGAGAAGGAAAACTGATACACTTCGAGGGCAAAACTTGGTCAAAGTGCTTGCACGATATAATGTTGTTTTGCTGAATCTTTCAATTTAAAATAAAACGCCGGAATATTCGCGGTTTGGGGAAAGTTTATAAAATTTACGTTTTTATTCCTGTAAATAATTTTAAACGTCTAAAGTGGTGATTATTATTTAAAGGTATTTTTTGTCATAGTGCAAACTGCTTTTACTAAAGCTGAACTGTTTCATATTTTCCTTTAAAAATTGCAAGAAACAATAACCTTATAACTGGTGACACTCTCCCTAATGCAAGATACGTTGCATGAAAGCATAAAACAACATTAACGAACAAGTGGCTTAGAAAAGAAGAAAAAATGCAATAAGTAATTTGCGACACGTAATGCGTTTGTGTGTATTAAATGTAGTATTGTTATATATTGTTAAGTATATAAGAGAGTCCATGTTAAATTCTGTAATATTATGAGAGTACATGCGCATATTATGATTAATACGTATATGTAGCCAGTGTATATATTTTTGTACATAACCAATATATAATGGTATATATATAAAAATAGAAACGAAATATTTATATTTTAAACTAATTTATGATCATCTCTCATGGAAAATAAACGAGAAAAATAACAATCGATGCGAATGATATTATCAGGAAATAAATTGAGTGTGCTCCATACAGTATTTAAAATTAAAAAAAATAAAATATTTATGATCTGTTGGAACATAGACAGTTTAAAATTTCAATTGGATTTTAGGAGAATCAAATCATTTTAAAAATAAAATCATAATTAAATTTCTAAAGTTTGATGAATGATGTAATTCCTATATAATATCAAAGAAATTATTATCACATTGCGCATTAAATCTCACACACACAATGAGTACAAATAACAAAACGTTATCCAAATGATGTAAGAAAGCATTTATATAAATAAATGCTAAATGTAAATAAAAAATTATATTTTTTAATTTCTTAGAAAAAATATATATATAAAAAAAAAAAAAAAAAAAAAAAAAACTAAATAATAACTTAAGTTTTTTTTATTTTATACTATATAACTACTCTTCAATAATATACATTAATATAAAATACATTTTTTTATATTTATTCATTCAAAGAGAATATAAAATTCAGAAAATAGAAATATATTTTGAGTAATATTAAGATTAATATTTTGAGAAATTTATAGTAATATTAAGAGCGAATGAACGACACCACATGACAAAATATCCACGATTAGTATTATACACATAGAAAAATTTCTTCGACAATTATAAAAATTCAAATATCCTTTCTAAAGCCTAGAAAAATACTGAATTACATTTTTCAGTAAATTCAAATGAAATCCATATTTTTCTCAACACACTAATAGCAGCGTCCGATACCTAAATTGAGCAGCAATTACGAATAAAGTAAATCCCGATAATTAGTTTTTAACTAACTCGATGTCAACCATATAACTCAACAAAAGAATACAATTTATTTTCCACACAGGCGCATGAAAGTCTCCAAGTCTTTTATACACGGCGGGTACTTTTTTTCATGCGCATTCAGGTCTCATAAGCTAGCTACCCAATTGAGAGCAACTTTCAAAGCTTTGTTCCAATTGCGTGTCCCTTAAAGGTTTCGTTTATGCAGATCCACTCCGCAGAGATAAATTAGCCTCAATCAGTAGTCACATCTTTCCCATAACACTTCAGAAAGCCTTATTATGCATGCAAATATAACTAAGTGTGCGTCATCCACTGCGGATTAATTAATTTCATCAATTTAATGATGTCGCTACGTAATTACAAGTAGAAAAGAAAGTGAATGGCTAAAAATCAAACCACGCCTGTATTTGAAAACGTTGGCGTTTGATTTATGCACTAAGTACAATGAACTGAATCGATATTAAAAAATCAATATATGTGGAAGAATTTCCATAAAAAAGCACAATTGTGAATATATATATATATAGGACATGCGAATACCATAAATATAGTTTTGCATTCCTAAATTTTAAATCTTATTAGTAGTATACAAGAATATTTTTGGTTAAATGATGTTAAAACATAAATGGACACTTCATGACAGAATACATGTGGCTAAAAAATATTTTCCTATTCGGACTTTCTCCCAGTAAGCTTTCACATAATTACTTCCCAGTGTTACATATTCACGCTATAGTAGTTTTGGGAAATAAACATTTAAACTTAAAGAATCGAAATATCTGAGAATTTGTAGCGCAAATCAACAAATTCATTAATGAATGGTCGATATACTTGTGCAAATGACATCCGACCCATCGGATAGACTAGTGAAATTACTGATCACAGTTACATTGGTTAACATTAAATGAAAGAATATACCAAAATAGTAATTAAATTAAATATTAATTAAATGGTTCGATAATAATAATCCTGACCAAAAAGAATGCATGTGATAATAAGTAATTAAAAAGATCGTTCGAATCATTTTAAGGCGTTTATATATAATTGTTGATTAGAAACTAGATTATTGAAATTATTAAGTTTTTGACTAAGCACAAATAGCAACAGTAAATATCTGACGATAGCAAAATAAAACTATGAAACTAGAATTAGAAGATTGATCAATCTTCTTTTATGATTTCGTAATGTTTCTTAATCACAATAAGCAGAACAATCATCACATAAATGTTTTCCTGCTATTATTGCGTAACCAGAAATATGACCAGTAATCAATAGAACGTACATATAAATGAACTTTTAAGCAACTTTTCATTCTTTGATTATTTAGTGTACCATATACTTCTATTAACTGTGACCATATACTTCTATCAACAATATCTGGATAAACAAAGGTTAGACATAACCTAAAAAATAAGGAAACTTCAATCTGAAATAAGAATGGTTGTAATAACAAAACTTTATTTATCTTCTAAGCGATTCACGAAGTTATTGCGCCCGTTGTGTATCGGAATGGAAGGAACTAAATAAATGCTTCCATTAAAAAAGGATAGACAGAAAAAGAGGAATATATTTTCTACCATCGAATAAAACAGCAGGTAGAAGGATTTCACCTTGTATTAATTCTCCTGAAAATCCTCGATTCTTTGTTTCAAATAATCGGAATCCTTACACGTTTTGTTTTTCTATTTTCTACTTCGGATGAAGATATTACGCGGCCTCTAACAAAAGGAAAAAAATACATTCTATTCTTTGTGAGAGTTTATTTGGATGGAAAAAATCCAAAGATGGTGTGTTTGGATGAAACAAGAATCTATAAAATATTGGTTTAAACAGCGTGAATGTAAGGATGCTGAAATTTTATGACCCGAAAATGACAATTCCATCTTAAAAATGTTTAAAAAAATTTGAATAAAGAATTTTTAAAAATAAATTCTGTAAAGAATTTTTAAAAATAAATTCATTTTTCGAGGGATATTTTGTAAGGTACTTTCACATAGATAAATATGCATCCAGTTGGTAAGAGTAAAAAAGTACTTTTTTTTATTAAAAAATGACAATATATTTTTAAAAATAAACGACGCATCAGTATTAATACACACAAAATATTCTAAATTTATTGTTCAATAACAGTAAATATAGCGTGAGATATAAAATAATATAGAAGAAAAATATTAAAAAAATGTTAAATAGTTGATTAATTGAGAGCATAAGAAAAATTCATTAAAAATATCAGAATTTATGCAGGATAAACGAATATATCCTACATGAATTCTGAGTTTATAATTTCATAATATTTGAATGCGTATAAAATATGATATGAAATTAAATTAAACATACAGGTAAATAATCCTTTGGCACTTCAACTTTATTTGAGTTAAGCCTCTTCAAAATTCATCCCTAACCTGTAGTTACAAATTTAAAATTTTCTCTTGAAATTAAATAAAATATTAACAAAGAAAAAATTTAGTAATATCAAAATTAACTAGTATTATAATCTTTTTTGAATGAAATAAAAGCTTAATTAAATCATAATAAATTATTTAAATCGGCAAGGGGTTTACTTTATTGATCAACATTTTTATTCTGTTTTGTAATTACTTAAATGTGATTCAAGGAAAAATATTTTCAAATAATTTATGTGAATAAGTAACATTTCGACCAATCCACTCAGTACTAAGACTAGACAAAAAACATTTTAAGTTACAAAAATTAAAAATAATATTTGCATTCTATATCGGTTGAAAGTTATACTAATTTATAGAAAGCACTTAAAATATAATGAAATAAAATATACTGTAAATATGAACACACAACCGATTAGATTAAGAAGTATTATTGAGTAACTTTTTCTGCGACTTCCTTCTACATTCTGTTCCAACAATTGGGATGTCTTATTTAGTAACGATAACAAAAGGCAAAGTATAATTACTAGTCCAAGAAAATTAATACATAGTATTATTGCTTGTTTGCCATCCTTAAGTTACTCCCCCATTAACCAACTTAATTTCGCATTTGAGGCGATTAAGATAATTAAATTAACGAAATAATATACGATGGAAAAAAAGTCATTCATTACATCGTTGAGATACTTTTTCAGGTGGCCCTAATTAACGGAAGCTACAAATTGCAGAGAAACCGTCACAAAGCCATTGAACGCTTTACATGATGAGGGATTCAAAAGAAAGAAGAGTAATATTTAATACATACTTGTAATCAGGCAGAATTCATGGCATTTCAAAAGAGAAAAAAATCCATTTTCTGGAAGATAGACGTCAGATTGGGAAAAAAGATAATAGAAGACGTAGATGAAGCAAGGAGTTGAATATGAAGCTAGGCGGGGAGAGGTGAAGGGGAAAATGCTCCTTTTTCGCAGTAGAACAGCACCATCAAAAAACATGGAAAAAGGGAAAATCCTGGGGCCCATGTCACCGGCTGCGTTTTCCAATTATCTCTTCGGAGGTGGCAACCTTATGTGTCACGTTTGAGGTGCCACGAATGCCATCAGGACAAGCCACTTACGGCAAGTTGGTAATAGAACTAGCTGGAATTCCAAGGAAAGAAGGAAATGAGAAAAAGGATGGAATTTGTCCCTTCATCTTTTAGAAGGTCTCAATAATGTAAAACATACTCTTTCATTTTGTCATAACCATTACGTAGAGTTTATAAGAGCAACTTAGCTTCATTACTTATAACAATAATTACTGCCGAAACTAAAAACTGATTTTGTCAATACTAACGAAATGTTTTGTAAATTAAATCAAAACGTAATGAACTGCTATAATAATTTGCATGGGGATACTTTTTACGCATTATTGTTAGTATTATTGTTATTTTTTAAACATTATTGTTGGTAAAATGTTTCAAAATTTAATTATTGCTGGCATGAGATTACGGAATTTAGAAGCAGAAACAGAAGCGCAGAAAGCTTAATAAATAAATGGCTTAAAAAGTGTAATAATTGAATTTAAAAAAATAGTGCACTATGAAATGTTGTGACAATTTTCAAAACATTTTTTAACTTAATAGTTGTTAGCCAACTTGTCTAGTGGTCAGCTTGCCTGACTACGGATAGAAAGGTCCTGGGTTCGAATCCCGGTTCAGGCATAGATGTACTTTCTCTCGCTCTATCCTGTCTTTGTCCTTTACTTGTGTGTGAATGAGGTGTGAATGGTTGTCTACCCTATAAACGCGTCCCTATGGCATGTGTGTGTACTGAAGAAGTCGGACTCCACACCAAAAACTGTTCAGTTGGAAAAGTGGAGCAGCGCACCCCAATTTGCCAGCCTAGCTGGCACACGAGAACAACAACAGATGGGATTACATTTTCTCTTATGAATAAAATTTGATTTACTTTAGTTTTATATTTTTAGCAAAACAAAATATGCAGAGGAAATTCATTGAATGCGTACAGTAATTTTTTTAAAAATTTTTATAAATTCCTTTCAAAAAATTTTTAGCATATACCGTGTAGTAAAAATACTCCTTTACTAATCACAAAAACCAAAGATTCACACAAAGATACGCATACAAGTTACAGAATTTGTAATTTAATTACCATATAATCATACATTAAAAATAATAATGAACAACTTTATTTTGTATGTTATGTTATATTTTCTATAGAGATTGGAGATAATTTTTAATCAACATTAGAGGCCCATTCAGTGGAAATTTAATGATTTAAATATTGCAAAAACGCTTAAATATTTTCATTAAAATCAAAATGTTACATTCATAAAACATATTTAACATGCTATACTTCGTCATATTATTTCCAAAATAAAAATATTTTTATTAATATCTATACAGAAAATTTACAAATCGTATTAACAAGTTATGAATAGACTAAAAATTCATTTTATCAGACAAGCTAAAGAAAATTAATTTAAACACATTTTTAT
>CM057809.1:110246198-110303698 GCA_030067965.1 Latrodectus elegans
ACACCTAATTGTCAATTTTAATAGTTGCTAGACCTATAAATCCTTTATTGTTTACTAGTATATAAATCACTGAATACCAAGAAAACGAATTTCAAACTAATCGAATTTTATGCATCTATTAAGGTATTAGAAATATTTGGAGCCCAGTCGCATAGAATCTCACTGTGTACTTTTAAATTAAAGTGAACACACATCCGAAGACATTTCACTTTTATTCCAAATGTATAAGTTGATCTTGCATTGTAGTGATTCAGGCGTAACGCATACGCGGAGACACCTAGTCAGTAACTTTATTTGCGAAATTTCAAAGAGTATCTGAAAAGTACCTTCGTTGGTAGTAATACAATTTACCTTCTTCCTAACTGAAGACAGCTCTTTTTCCCATTCACAAATTGAATAAATCTCAAAGCTACGCGTAGGCTTTAAATTCACTCGAAAAACAAGTCGGACGAAGAGCTCTTCTTTTAGTTCTCTCCTAGTACTGTTGTGAAATCCATTTAGGATTAGAATTCATAATAAATACGAGATGACGTATACGAACACACACTACAAAACCCATAAGCTTTAAGAATTTTGTCATTTCTTTTCATTTCTTGATTTCTTGCTGGAGGGAAATTTGTGTGAAATAAGGGATATAATGAAACAGATCTGAGTAAAGAAATCTTAGAAATAAGATTTGATAAACAAACTACGAACACCTTTTTTTTTTTCCCCTTTTTTCTTGTTTTAAGTTTTTGTCGCAAGAATATTTTTCTTTCGCTGCATTTTTCACCCCTTCACGAAAGATTTTCTTAACGTGAAATTATTTTCCTATGGGTTTTAATCTTTCTTTGAAGACAATTATATTAAAATAATCGCATCCATTTTGTGCAGCTTTCAAATTTTTAGTTGATCTCTATTTTTGTAACACACAATAAAAGAAAGAGGCTAGATACTTTTCATATGGAATAAAAGTTAGTGGGAAGAGTTTCTTAAAAAAATGTGTCTCAAAACAAAAACGTGTTAATTAAGAAAAACAGAATATATAATAAAACGTTCTTTCTCAGGCTTCGTACTTTTATATCATTTACCGAATATAAGAAAATTTTTCCAATATTTATCAATATTAAAAGGTATATCTCTTACAAAATTAATAAAATTTTATGGAAAATACTTAGTAAATATGAAAGCGAAATTACGAAAATTACAAATTTTACATTTTACCTTTTAATATATATAAACAAAATAATAACTGGTTTCATTAAAATTTCCATTTATGATAAATGATATCATAAGTTAGGAAGTAATACAAAGCAATTTTAATAAAATTAATATCTAGCATATGATTTTTTTCTTTTTTACATTAATTATAAGTCTAAATTTTACTTAAAATGTATGTATAAAATGTTTTTATATTTTAAGGAAATGTGTGCATATTGTTAACAATAAGGTATTTAAAAGAAGAATATATGTTACAAATAATTTAATTGAAACTGTCATTCTTTTTACACTCTAATTTCTCTATACATTTTTAGAAATTTCTTTACAATAAACTTTTTTAAGCGTTAAGAAAAGGTATAAAATTGGAAGCATATAACTTATCGAATTCTTAATTTCTTTCAAAAGATTTGTTAGAGATTCTTTTTATTATTTTTCTCTTTTGAAATTAACACACGTAAAGATTTTGACAAAGAATACAATCATTACTTTGCATTATTGCTGAACCGAGTAAAGTTATGTATATTTTAGTACTGTCGAGACAATTATTGCGCGGGACAAGGAATAGATAAAACATGATACAAATAGTTACTTAAGTCGGAATTTTTAAGTAAAGATTGTAAACTAGATTAACATATCCGCTAATGGATTCGATAACAGTTTTACGATCGATAGTCAGATGTTTTCAACCAATTTCATAGCTATAAGAGATTTAGAGTAACTGTAAGATTAATATTTTATTAGGATGTTTAAAAAAAGCATTACTTCAAGAAAAATAGAAAAAAATAATAAAAGCAAAGGATTCCTTAACATTCAGAAAGAATCTTAAGTAGAGCTATTATGCAAATGTTTGTAGAGGCCAATAACTTTAAAGCAATTGCTAAAATAAGGAAATAAAGGTGTATTTTATTATATCTTTATTTTATCTATTGCTTGAAATCATGACGAAAGTTAAAAATAAGTAAAATTAGTATAGAAAAAAAAAACTAGTTAACATTTTTAAATTTTTGCTTACAAGATATACCCTCAAATATATGTTTTGATGAAATAAGACGTCACGAAAGTTAAAAATATACAAAATTAAGAAAATTATAATTTTTTGTTTCGTTACAACTCATTTACTCACAATATTTATAACTTGAAATAACTACGAAGGTTAAAATAAGCAAAATTATGATAATTATTTTAAGATTCATTGCTATAACTTATTTCTTTGATTATATCAAATTATCGTGAAAAATAAATAAATGCAAATAATAGCAGTAGTATTAGCAAATTGTATAATTTTTTAAAATAAGATTTTCACCGACTAATCAGCCATTTTGCAAAACACACTGGAATTACGATCTTCCTAACGAAACATCATTTTTAAATTTTAATCTACTGACATTTTTATATTATGATCAACGCAGAAAAAACTAGTCAGATGTTGAAACTCTTTATTGGCTTACAAGCAACATTTTCAGATTTACTTATTTCCTTCAGATTATGACGTCATGAAAAATCATAAAAAATGATAAGCTATCAAATTTTCTGATACAAAATACATCTCAACTATAATCGTCTGCAAATATTGAACATCAGAAGTAATCACTTGTCCTATGAATGACAACCCCTGCCACTCGCAGACTAGACTAAAAAAATATTAACATATCCATCCGCTCTGAAATGTGTCACATTTTGATGGCACTTTTTGTCAAGGAACAGAAACCAGCGGTCGGTCCGTTCCTCATTTGATCCTAATTAGACACGCTGGCTTCCTCGGATATTGTGGGCATGAAGGGGGCAAGACTGACACAAAGAACGAAGGAACAGGGCTTGCTGAGACGTTTGAGACACTAAATCAAGGAAGTGAGTCCGTTCCACGTGTAATGCAAGGTCACTGCTCTCGATCATAGTAATTAGCCCATCTAGGAAGGGAATTTTAGTGGAAGGAAAAAAGGAGACATAAAATAGCGTTATTTGCAGGAGTGCCTCATGCTGAAGAAATTGGTGCTGTATAAATATCCTTGTTGTACTTTCTCATACATAACCTTTTCAAGAAATTAAATGAGAAACTATATATTTCGTGAGGATATCTTTATTACCTCACATAAAAGGAGAATATTATGTATATAGGAAAGGGAAGTTTACTTCAAACAATCCAATTGAATATTTCCTTCAATTCAATACTGATTTCCTGTTTTCCTTTGAAAGATCTCTTTTAAGGGGAATTTAATCTAACTTATGAGAATATTTGTATTAAGTTAAAAAACATTTGGATTTTATTAAGTATATAATCTGTGATTTTCTATTTTTTTAATTCCAAATTATTTGAAATTGTAGATAGGGTCAACAATTTAGACTATACATATTCGAGTATCATGTCCAAATTTCTTTCTTTATTTTTATTTACAAGTTATGAATTTTTACTGTTTCTACTTTTATTATGAAAATTTATACATGGGAAAAGGAAGAAGAGAAAATAATATACCAACACGATTATAGTAACAAAAATATTTTTATCAATTTCAAGAAGATTTGTGATAACCCATTTTTTAAATTTATTAAAAATTTCTTTAATGAATTTACTTACCAATTTTGTTTTTAATAAAGCTAGTTAGAATATCAAATGCTGAACGAGATTATGACCATATACTTGACCATTCATATTGATATTGATGTAATACAATCCCAGTGGTGATCATAAAAAAAGGTTCCACCTTCGATTTGAATTAAAGCATTAATGCATTCAGTTCATTAAATATTTCGCATATTGTCACTCTCTAATTAAAGTCACGGGTGAAATTAGGAACTTTTTATAATTTGGTATGAAAATCATGCTCTTTAGGCACTAAAGATAAATTTCAATGATTAATATTATACCCATTAGAAATTGAAATGCATTGATTTTGTCAATGCTTGGACATCAAACATAGTTATGTTTGAAGGTAGGTCAAAGACCAAACTTGGTACCTTCTGGTTTAAATAGGTATATTTTCATTAACCAGCTTATCTCATCTTAGGTTGATATTTGACTTAATAAGACTATTGAGCAATAAATCGACGTCTGGTTTAAATAGGTATATTTTCATTAACCAGCTTATCTCATCTTAGGTTGATATTTGACTTAATAAGACTATTGAGTAATAAATCGACTTCTGGCTTAAATAGGTATATTTTCATTAACCAGCTTATCTCATCTTAGGTTGATATTTGACTTAATAAGACTATTGAGTAATAAATCGACATAACTTTTAATTTTGTGAGTAAAACTAAACTTAATTTATATCTATCTACCTGATTTTTATGATGATTTTGAAACTAATTTGGGCTTTCAACACAGTTTATCTAACTATGAGTCGTTTTTTCCTTTAAAAAAAGATAGAAAATATCCCAGGTAAAGGTTTAAGTATTGTTTTATGAGAAACTAAAGAGTAAGTATATTTCTTATAATTTAAATGTAATAGAGTTTGCAGTATTTAATTCAGTCATGTTAAATTTGAACTCCTTGCACAGTAAGAGTTATTATTTTCTTGAACTACACTAGATCATTAATATAAATGAAAGATAATTACATATTTATGTTTTGCTTATAAAAGAGAAACACAAATGGAATTGGACTGTAATTACTGTAAGTACTATTCAGACATTATATGGTTGATTGCAAAAAATCAGCATTGACAGATTGCTTTAAAAACATTTATAAGGTTTCACAAGACTGTTTGTACTTTAATGATTGAAAAAAAAGCTTAGAAAGCTTTTATATCTAAATAACGTGTAGATATTTTTTCATTAATGAAAGAAAAAATAAAATTCCTTTCAAGAATTTTGTGCGTCAATGTGCATGCTAATCAGCTTTATATCTCTTCATTTTGATTCAAAAAATGTTTCAAAACCCATTCTGGGATCGACTTTAAGTTTTTTAGACATTCCAGAAAGAAATACTATTCAATAACACAAATCAAGACAAAAACAGCGGAGAGAAATAAAATAAAACAAGATTAGTTGTGACAGTTTAAATGATAAATACGAGAGTTGGAAAGAATGGAAAAGGAAAATGATGGGAGCTTTTATCACATAGACAATCTAGGAAAAAAATAGAAAGAAAAGATATCATCAGGATAGGGGAAATATTTCAGGTTTCTCTTCATGTCAGTAAAATTTCAAAGCATTCCAAAAAGTAAGAGTTTTTATTTTATTTTTTATTCTTATGGAATCCAAACAAAGACAGAAAGGCATCACTTAAACACTTATAGTAGTAAGAGAGACAGAAAGAAAGATAAGTTTTCACTGATATACGTTTAATTACAATTCAGTGGAAGAAAAGATATCATATGAAAAGAAAGAAATCATTTTATTCGTACGTTTCTAGGACTCGATTTTATGATTCGGTAGGACTAGCTATATAATTTTATCTTTATAGGTTAATTTGGAGTGTTCACATATAACATGCATAATATATATATATATATATATATATATATATATATATATTATATAATTTTTATAGTATATATATATATATATATATATATATATATATATATATATATATATATATATATATATATATATATATATATACTTTAAATAAAATGTACACAAAATTTAAATAAATACAGTTAATAATTACGGAAATTGATTATAGAATTACAGTCCAGAATTAAACATTTATATATGGAGTTATTATATAATAATTTAAAGAATAATTTCTTCTATATAGAATGGACAAATCTAATCTGAATGGCAGAGATGGTTTGTTACTCTGCTGCCTCTTTTGGCATCCAAGAGCTAATTTGATTGGTACTTACTATTTATATTGGATTTAAAATAACTAAAAATCTTTGTTTTCCAGTTGGGAATGAAACTCATAAATTGTTCAATTGAAAACCTGATCATTGACCAATCAGCTATCCAATCAGTTAATGCGCTAGCTGCCAATGCAAACATAAAATTCTTTGAACGTACTAAGAGAAGTACTATCATAAACTCTTAACTATTTTATCATTAAAATAAATATAGAATTAAATTCATCTACTTTAACTTAAGGGAGAATTCCCTTATAATAAAAACAACAGAAAATTATGTATGACTTTTATAATAATTTTATTCTTCACGAATTGATTGCATATAATTTCTAATAATCCAAACAATACATCGAAAAATCGCTATAATTTTCGTCCCTGTTTCTTTAATTATTTAGTATAAAAATCAAGTCTGATTATGGCAAAATCTTGCAAGAAAGATTTTGCATTAGATATTTGTGTTTGCAAAAGCCCACTTAAAATATAACGTAATACATTGTAGTAAGGCAAATGTTGCACACTGTATATATCTTTCATTTTTCCATACGACAGTTTTTTGTGCATGACTTGTTAAATCATGATATCCGAAAAATTTAAATTTATTGGAAATGTTTTTAATAGTTAATTTTGATGCATAAAGGGCATATTTCTTTCTGAGATTTTTACTGTTATCTTCATTAAATTAGAAATATGATTATATTTATAATTTTTTTGCATGATTTCATTATTTTCGGCAATTTAAATTGTTTTGTATACTTAAATTTTTTTCCACACTTTCAGCTTGATCTTCTTTATAATTTCAGAGTCATTTGGGGATCTAGTTTGTTCTTAGATATCATTTGGATAACGTGGATGATTGACCTACATTTTTGGTAACATTCGATGAGACAAGACTCTATTCAGAGATTAAATAAAGAGAACTATTTTAGACCTCTCCATTTAGTAGAAGGGATTGAGAGAAATGGTTTTATAAAGGAAAAATGTATTCTCAAAGACCTACTATTGTTCCAGTATTTTTGTACGATAGCCAATCAAATGCCCTCCAAAAAAGTTTAAATTAGAATTTTTTAATCCCTCTCTGAAGATGGGTTACTGTATAGACAATGATTCTGAAACGACAAAGACTTCCACTGACATAGCTTGAGTACAAATGAACTAGCGCTTATTTGGTATTAATAATCAAAAAATAAGAAAAAGAATATAAAGTGCAAAATAAATTTATATAATAGTTCTCTTTTCAGACCTTTTATTTCAGTTTGTTTGTCTAAGTTAATGCTTGATCTAGAAATTAAAAATAGTGAATCAACTTTGGAAAACCACTTATGTCGAGTAGAATGAACCTGAAGGGACGGTGCTAAGAAATTTTATTTTCATGAATATTTCGGTCGAATTAAGAATCAACACATCCCTATAGGGAATAAAACCTCTGTTAGAAATAACATAATAATTATAGCATAAATTGCCCAAAAATGTATGATAAATAAAAATAAATTATTAAAATAATTTGCACCAACAGCAAGAGATGCGTTGTATTTACATAAATAAGTGGAAAAATTAATGTTGAGTTAATTTGCTTTCTCAGATATCATAAAATAGATATCAGTGATATGATCATAGATATCAGCGAATAAATGTTTAATAAAATCAAAAAAAAAAATTTCTCGATATTTTAATGCTGCTTCACAAAGTAAACTTATTATTCAAAACAGAAATTCACTTTATACATTGTGCTCAACACAAAAAGAAATAAAAATTAAAAACTGATATCATATAAACAATGTATTAAAATAAACACATAGTATTTTCAAGAAATGAAATTTTAATAGTTTATCATTTTTTTGAGTGCTTTATAAGAAGGCTTCAAAATACTCTCTCTCTCTCTTTAATCAAGTCATCATATAATAAGTTCTTCAATAAAATTAGTAGCGGCTGAAAAATATCAATGATAAAATAAGAAATTTCTATATTGTGTGTGATTTTTTTTTTAAAATTTTAATGGACGTATTTTGGAGCAAGTTTTAAAATAAAGCATGGGCTTTATTTTTCAAGTTTCAAAATAAATCCCTTGCTTTCAAAATAAGTTTCAAAATAAAGCAGGGGCTTTTTTTTTCAATTTCAAAATAAAGCCTTTTTGAAACTTGCTCAAAAATGCTGCTTTACTTTGAAACTTGCTCAAAAATACGTCCATTAAAATTATTTTATTCATTATAATTATTTCATTTCAAGACTTAACCAAAGTAAATTTATCTTTTCCACAAAAAACACACAAATCATTTATTAGCTTTCATATCAAAGAACAACTCATATTTTCTTTTTTCGCTTCTCACCGTGTTGCCTAAACGGTTTTAATAGTTCTCAATTTATAACGCTTGCTAATAAAAAAGATGCAGTACCTTTTTCTAAGTAAAATTTTTACAACGCTATAATTTACTTTGAAAACGGATGCATCGTAAGTTTAGGAAGATATACAAAATTGTTGGGACAATGATACGATTTGAATCATTTGGAGTAGGGCATAAATAACAAATTTCTCCACCTTTTATCTTAAGAATGAATGCATACATTCGAATCCCTTGTGTATATGCCTTGCGATACAGTGAGCCACTTTTGGTTTAAGAGTAATGTAACATTTGAGTTTATTTATTTGAAAGCTTACGACCACTTGTCTGACATGCTATTGAAATGTTCAGGAGTAATTGAGAATGTTCTCCTGCATACGTTCCAACGTTAATATCAAGAAAAAAAAATAAATGCAAACATAAAATTAGCCATGCTGAAAATTCGTGGAAAGCTTACGCTTACTTACTAATATAAAAGGATAAAAGAAATATACTTAAAATGAATATTTTGAATTGCAAATTTGAATTTTCACTCTATTTGAATTAATGATTTGTAAAATGACGCGATCATTTCGGAAGAAAAGTTTCAAACAGTAACGTGCACACTTACCTTGCTCTGCTTCTTCAGCAAAATACTTTGAATACACTCACAGCGTCATTACATATTTCGACAATATAATTACCTTCTTCTTTACAAATGACAGTCATTTAAAAACAGAAATGTTTACAATTTTTATTTTTAATTTACTGACTTTTATAGAATCCGTGGGATAAAGAAAAAGCAATTAATAGAATCTCACATGTAATTATCAAACCAGTGACATGATTTTTGATTCGAAAATTGCTTTTTAATTTTAGTTTCGCAGTAATAGTTAATTTAGATTGTAGAATTTGTAATTTTCTAAAATTAATATCTTTAAATTAGGTTATGAGTCTAAATAATATTTCTAAAACAAATAACATGGAAACATATATCGTTAATATAATAATTGATATAACTGATTAATACTCACTTATTTAAACTTCTAAAGTAATATTAATTAGAAAATGAAACAAAATTAAAAATAAATGCATATTTTATTCACAATAATTATCATGTAAAATATTTATTACCATAAAATATAACAGAAATTTTGATGTCATTAAACAATTATAATTAATTCTAAGAGTTTTGAAAAAAAGTGTGCAAAGTGATATGGTGTACAATTCTTTTTGTTTCTATATCAAATAAGAGCCATGATTCACTACACTCAATAAATTCTGAGAGTAGTGAATCATTGATTGAAAAAGATAATATAAATTGGATTATTACATCTCAAAAAGTAAATTTATTGGAAACAGTTAAAAAAAATTGAATTTTATAACGTGTCACGGGGTTTGCATTATTGATTTATGCAAAACAGGCAACAAAATTAATCTGTTTTTATTAATTTTCAAAAAAAAAAAAAATTAAACTGTAACATAAATTTTAATTTCATGATTTAAACATAAGAAACTTGTGAGGATTACTGTATTATATATTTTTAAATGACATTGAGTTTCTCTAAGAATATACTCATCAATAACATGTAAAATATTCCTAGAAATTACATTGTTTGGATAAAATATGTTTTTTAATTATACCCAGTGCGTAACATTAAATTTCTTCAGTATAAATGTAGATTTTTTTATTTTCGCAAAGTCATATTTCATTAGCTGACAGAGCAAATGTCCTGCAGTTGACGCAGAAAGATGTCACAATTTTCCATTTTGTGAGGCACAATTGAATAATACATTAGTAAAAATACTTTCAATGGATGAATCCTTTTAGTGGGAAATGTATCTAAGGTGAAAGACGTCAAAACAAGTAGTAAATGAAATAAATTCGACTTTCAGATTTCTTTGAAAAAGGCTTTGTTACACTTTGTTCTTTATTTATTGGAAAATAAACTTGCTTCTGAGTATATAAAATTACAGAATTTTATAACAATCATGGTTGAAAATATATAATACCTATAAAAATTATAATTTATTTTTCTGAATACACATCATTGGAAACTTTTGCAATAAGAAAAAGTATAATCTTTATTCAAAAATATGCAAATTAACGATAATTGACTGAAATAATACTTTACGCGCATTAATATATATATATATATATATCATGAAGCTTTTTTTAGTAGCTTGCTAAATTAAAAAGCTTTATACAAAATTAAGAAAATAGTAATTCTTCTTTTCATGATATTTACTCATCTTTATTTCAAGATTTTTCACTTTAAAAGAAAATTGTAACGATATATAAACACACTTTAAGATTTTCATAGGTTATTAAAAATCAATTTTTTAATTAGTATTTCGATGGGTTATTACGTATTTCTATATTTTGAAAGATAATTAGGTTCATTTAAATCTAGAACTATTTATACTTGATTGCTATTTTATTTACTATACAATGAAGCTATTTTATTTTATTATTGAAATATTAATATCTACTTTGAAAATATTATTTTCGATTTTATGTACTGTGTAGATAATATTTGCTTTTTTTAAAGTATGTAATTTAAGCACTGTTATCTTTTATTATTATTTTAAACGGAATAACTAAGTACTGTATATTTAATTACAATCATTAATTTGGTAAAAATGAAATGGTACGTGAGATTTAATTTCTTTATTTCTAGTCAGAATGAATCTAAACTGACGATTGAAATTTATTTTATAAAATAAAGATAAAATTAAATAATTCCTATAACAAAATTTTACTTATATTATTCCAAATGTATTATAAAGGAAACTTTTTAAGAACATGGGGTTTACAATCTTCAGTAAAAATAATTTCGAAAATAATAAATTATGCTATCTATAAAGATATTTTCCGCTTCACAGTGACGATTTCAAAATTCTATTTGCTTGGAAGTCATTTACAAAATAATGTACAATTTTCATAACAATTTAATGAAACAAACTTTTATTTTAATCACATATCTTAAAAATATCTGTTAATGGAAAACAACAATGAAATTCTCAATTTATAATTTGCACCTAACTTATTAAATCAAGTAATTAAAAGTATTTAAAACTAATTTATTTAAAAAAATATATGTTTTTGGGCTGCATAAAATAGGAGCTTTATAATATTTAAATGAAGTCACTGTCAGTCTTTAACACCAAAATATAGGTTAAACTTATGTAAAATTTCAACTAAATTAAAGTATTAGTAACAATTGAATTTGTGCATACAATTTCTATGGTCAAATTTCATAGCAGTAAACAAAAATCTAATTTAAATGAAGACTTACCTTGGTCGTCAATTGAGAAGATTCCAAGTCCATCCCCATCCCGAATAGAGTAAGTTACAGTCGAGTCAACACCAGGCGGATCAGAGTCTACAGCAGTGACCTGCATCACAAATGTGCCTTCAGGTTTATTTTCACGTACTGATCCCGAAGCCACAACGTCTGGAAACTTGGGAGCTTGAAAGTTCTCATTGACATCTTCTACCTCGACTAATAAATAAGCAACGGAAGACAAAGGAGGATCACCTTGATCTCTTGCAAGAATGGTTACATTATACAGCTGTTTTTGCTCAAAATCTAAAGAACGAGCTAGGCGTACCACTCCTGTCATAGGATCGACAGAAAATGTTCCATCGCCAAGCATTTCGTAGGTGACTCTGCCACCATCTCCTAAATCAGGATCTCTGGCTGACATTACCATAACAACAGTTCCTAATGGCAAATCTTCTCGCACTTTCACCCAAAAATTAATCAACCCAAACATAGGAGCATTGTCATTAACGTCTTCCAATCGAATGTAAACGACTGTTGAGGACATTAGTGGTTTATCTAATGAAGCATCTCTGACCCAAACACGAAGCGCAAAATTTTCAGTGGTTTCTCTGTCCAAGGCTCCAACGACCATCAGAAGACCAGAATCTTTATCGACATGAAATCGGTCCCATGCTGGTCCTTCCAAAGAAAATGTCAGACGAGCATTTTCTCCCTCGTCATTGTCAGTTGCTCTGAGGCGAATGACACTAGTCCCGTTTTCAACATTTTCTGGAATGACAAAATGATAAGATGACTTTTCAAATGCTGGAGCATTGTCGTTCACATCTCTGACATTCACAACAATTTGAGTAGATGCTGTTTTTTGCGGCTTTCCCAAGTCAAAAGCCGTGATGTTCAATATATACTTGGAAGCCCTTTCACGGTCTAGTTCAGAATCAACCACAAGTCTACCAGTATATAAATCTATTTTGAAGCAGTCATCGCCTTCATTGTTGTAGTTAATAACGTACACTATCAAGCCGGAATAACTGTGGTCTCTATCTCGAGCACGAACAGCGACCACCTGACATGAAATAATCGATTATTTTAGTTTCACTTTTCACGTAAAGGAAAAAAGTAATTATAAACTGTAAAAAAAAATAATAATAGTTTCTTTTAATTAAGTAAGATAAATTTTAAAACCATGAGCATTTCACTTGTATGCAAGTATTTTTAGAATTAGAAACGCAATCATTTAGAATGGAACATTTTTTTATACCCCATATGATAATATGTTATAAAATGTCAATACTATATTATATAACTGCAATATACATATGAAATATTTTCAGATGCTTATTTATGTTAGACATTATAAGTCTAAATATCCAAATATAAAATATTGAATTGCTTATGATATGAGAATAAATTTTTCTTTATTCTTACATATTGGTAATGATAGATGGTAAATCCTTAATTTAAATATTATGTGTAAAAAAAATTAAAATTAAAAAATTACCTTTGCTTTAATGAAAATTTTACAATTCAAAATAAAAATTTTATAAATATGTTTTAATAAGTTTTGAATAAAAGCATACATACCTGTGTTTTATATATTTTATATAAGTTTTTGTAAGCACAAAATTGAACACAATGAACACTAAAAATTTCACAAGTTGTTTAAATATTCTAAACTGAATTTCCTTTTTTATCTCTTTTTAAAAATTTCGTTATAATTGTAAAGAATTTAAGCGTTTTTTCTGAAATATAAATTATGGAAAGTTTTTTTTTATATTATAAATAAAAGATAAATATATATGCTTATGTATGGATGTTTTCAGACTTTTTGGATTGCTTGCTGCCTTATGAAATGCAATGTCATAAATTTTCAGATGTATAACTATACAACTAATGCAAAGGATTCAAGGATAAGTGATATTTGATTAAGAATACAAAAATGTGTGTTTATTACATGATAATCAGAATATAAAAAAGGGAAATACATCAGCTAGACCAACAGTCATTGCTTTTTGTACACGAGACAATCCCCCCCTTTTTTTTTAACTATTTGAGAATAATCATTTAGTTAAGCAAATACCAAGTTAAAAATATAGTTTTGTCATTCAGCTAGAAGATGTTTTACCACTTTAGAAATGCGTGTTCCTAATTAGATTATCATTGTCTCATAATATAAGCCAATCGTGTAAGGAAGTGGATAATAAAGGAATAAAATGAAACATTTGAGCTATTACAGGCTAGTTAAATGTTAAAGGATCAATATGTACAAATATTTGGCACTAAAATGATTCTCTTCATTATAATGCAATTTTAGAATGGAAATTCAAAACATGGTTTGTAATTTACAAATCTAAAACTTATAAGTTGAGCATCTATTAAGTGGTTGCATATGATTGAAAGCTGGAAGTCACCCATTCTTTCGTATAGAACACATAAGCTGGTTTATCTGTACTTGGAAGAGTTCCCAATTAAACGGCTTGATCACTGCGTACAATGCAACTTCTTAACACAGAGTATGAACTTCTATAACCATTTTACATTTTTTGCTTTCATCATTTCCTACAATATAGCATTCATCATGTTACATTTTGCCCAGAATGTAAAGTAAATTAAATAATTTGGTGACTCGTAATTTCCAGATTTATGTGCTCATATTTGTTTAAAAATATGTGTAACACTTTTATATTTATTTTTCATATGTACAATTAGTAAATGCAATCCCTGAAAATTGCTGCAATCTGTTGCAAGGCAATAGAATAAATAACAATGTACAGTGATACGTTAGAAAGAAGCTAAGATAAGTTCTCATCTTAATTTACATATTTATTAGAAACTACCAAGAAATAAAAAAAAATCTTATCAATGGTAACAAGAAAATCAATAGCTTAGCACAGGAAAAAAAGACTTGCGTAATTACAAATGATAAAATGAATAAATTAATTGGAACATTTGATAGTCTACTTTACGAAGACCCAGATAAAATTACAATTGCTACAAGAGCTCCAGTAACTTCTGCCTGAAGCCATTGGGTCTTAATAGCCAGTTGGAATCACTCACATCTGACTTTAATGGCAAAATAAAGAGTCAGCTGAGTCTGACTGCTACAAATGAATATTTTTTAAAAGGGCATTATATCGAATGAATGAAGTACTAAGAGAACGGACTATAATCATTTTATTCAATTCATAATCTATCGATTCATTAGACACATACTCATAAAAATAGCAAGAAAGGGAAACTTTTCTGAAATTGTATTACCCTAATTTACCCTAAAAATGTATTATCCTATTTTATTTTCTGAAATTGTATTATTTATGTTAAGCATTCTTCTACAAAATTGAAAAATTAATTCTTAACAATTTGTCCATGCATGATAATTTTATGATATCTAAGCAAAAGTGTAAAGAATATTTTAAAAAAATATTTAGTTGATTGTTACATCATTTACTTTTCCCCTTTCGTGAGCGCTTATTTAGATTTTGGAACTTATTTACAGACTCACGTTCCGAATACAGATAAATAAAGATAAGAAAATATCAAGTAAGGCGTAATTAAATACAGCATTCTGATTAGAAAGCGTTAAGAATTAAACTAATTTCATTCAGTCTTGACTAATTCATGAAATAAAGTTTATACATGCATTAGGATAAATAAGATGCTTTCTATTTAATTTTTAACTAGGACTCTCAAACAATTCCTTGAAAATATAGTAAAACATCTGTTATGATAGCTTTTCTTCCAATTGAAAACTTAAATAGAGAGTATAATTTTAATCAATTAATTTGTTGAAAGGTAAAAGCATTATAGACATTTCTGAGACACTAATGCCATCTAACTTGTTTAGTGGTCAGCGTGCCTGACTGTGGATAGGTGGTCCTGGGCTCAAATCCCGGTTCGGACATAGATACACTTTCTCTCTCTACCTATCCTGTCTTTGTCCTTTCATTGTATGAATGGGTTGTGAATGGATGCCTACCCTATAAACGGGTACCTATGGCATGTGTGTACTGAGGAAGTCAGACTCCACACCTAATATAGTTCAGTTGGAAAAGTGGAGCAGCGCACGCCATATTGCCAGCCTAGCTGGTACACAACAACAACACACAGATCCTAATTTAAATTAATTTTAATATTATGACTCATATTCTTATTTTATAAAAAGAAATAATCAAATTTATTCAAATATATGTCTACTTTGGTTTAAAATGGATAAATTGATTTTTTTAGAACTTACATTACACGAGTATGTGTAGCCATTATTTTAAACTATAATTTTAATAAAAAATATAATAATTTGGTTTTGAATTCTTTAATTTTTAAATAAAAACAGCTACTGAAAAGATGAGAACATTCGATACGATTAAAGTGATTAAAGAATGATATCGGTTATTTTTTTACCTCAGCTCCAATACTTGCTGACTCATTGATCCATACTTCTTTCGGAATGGTTGACAGGAATTCTGGAGAATGCCTGTTGTCACCGTATCTCGCTGGTACGCCAACATCTTTGTGAGGAGGCATCTTATTCTGACTGTTCCCTAAACTCAGCAATTCCATATAGCGGTCCGTTACATCGAGTTTCCGACAGTCAATAACTACTCCCCCTTTGTTGCGTGACGCTGTGTGAGATACCACTTTCAAATTGACAGTCATCACGTCAGCAAAGTGCTGACTGTCGGTGGCGGACACATTCAGCAACCATTCCTTCCTCGTCTGCTTGGATAAGTCGCATGTGACTCTCAGAATTCCTAAGAGAAACAAAGATATATATACTCTTTGGAATAAGTTAGAATGAAAATATTCCAAGAGAACACACACATATAAAAACAGAAACAAATAAAATATTACATTTTTCTGCGATACATTTTGCTTTAATAGCTCACAACTCGTAGGGATTAACAATATTCATAAAAATAGTAGATTTTTCTAACATCATGTTTTAATTATCTACAGAGATGTATTTTTAAATACCTAAAACAATTTTTACGCAGAAGCATCAGAGAATTATTTTCATTTATTTATATAAAGGTTTTTTTAAAATTTAAATAGGATTTTCATTAGACTGAAATTTTAATCAAGCTGACATTCAAAAGGAAAATATATACTAAAATGAGCTGTTCTGTTAAATTTGCTTTGAGAAATAAATATGCTTTATGTATTAAATAATTATAAAAGTGTAAATTTAAGTTATCACAAATATTTATACGAAGAGCTTGAATCAATTTTTTTTTTGATCATAAATTTTTACTGTTTCAAAACTTTCATTTATTTTTTTCCATCCCTTAAACTTGAAGAAATTGAAACCTTTACATTTAAATGATATTTAATTACAGATATTTTTAAGCGATAGGCAAATACAAGTTCCAAGAGATTTCAATAACAAACAGAAACAATTTTAATAAAATTTATATATATATATATATATATATATATATATATAACTAGGTATTTTATAACATTAAATAATAAACATTTATTTCTTTTTTTTAATATTATAATAAGGTCCGATTTTCCCTAAATGCAGAGTAATATATTAAATGAAGACATTACTTTTATTGCACTTTTCTGATCTATGGAACCATTATTTCAAAAATAAATTTCAAAATCACCGGAATATGGACAAATAGAGAGCAGGGCGATTATTTATCCTACAGAACATATAATGACATATTTTGAAAAAAAGATGTTCCATTAATTTAAGATGAAAACAGAAATTCTCAAAAAATATAATGAAATAAATAAATGAAAATTCCAGAATGAATTATTCATGAGAGAAAAGCATGTTCTTGAATGCGACAGATTTTATTTTTGAAAAAGAATTTAAGAGTAATAAAACCCAGCGAAAGATATTAAAGTACATAGACAGTAAAAATAGATTGGGAGGTTATATTTATCAAATTTTAAAAGGCAAAATGCGGAGTTTTAGAAAATGGAGGTATCATGCGAAGGGATCAGCTTCCTTGCTTTCAAATCAAAACACAAAAAAGTTAATTTTTCTTCTAAATCCCTGTTTAGGAAATAAAAGAAGAAAACTCTCTAAAACATTGTTCATATATTTCTCGTCAAAATGATATCATAACGTACATTTTCTCCTAAATGAGTCTTATAAACAAAAATAAATATGATTTGCATAAGCAAATTTAAATGTTATCGAGAAAAGGAATGGCTTTTCTTTTAATGTTTGCTTTCAGTAACGAGATTTGTGCTGTTTAGAAAATGTTCGTTATTACAGATTTGATCTATAAAATGTAATGAAATTAAAATAAATATCAGCTTTAAGAGCAGAATGACAGTAAGCTTTTTTCATCACATATAAATATAAAATTATTTGCATACAGCGGGGATTTTAAAGGATTCTTAACAAGTCTGTTACTTCTAGCATACTCTTAAAGATACAAATTTTCTGCAACGATTCCTCATTTTATATTTCTTCAAGAACTTTTAATACGGAATGTTTTATTCATAGTTATTAAATTTCCTTTTACGTTTTATCAAATGCAATAAGAATGGAATGCAAAATAATTTGGTAGAATGTATTCAGATTTTTATTCAGCAATTGCTGGATTTTAATATAATTTTTACAACTTCAATACTGTGAGGCTGAATAGCTAACACGAATTTCTGATTACTAATGATTGGCATAAATATGTAACTTTTAGCTAAGTCATGAAGTTAACTTTCGTTTCATCAGCTTTTCATATAAATTGATTAAATCTAAGTAGTTTGGGGTATCAAAAACTGCAATTATAAGTATCGAATTTCAACAGAAATTAAAAAAAAAATTAGTGAAGATTTTCAAATTTCCCTGATGAAATCAATTCTACAAATATCAGTGATAGGACACTCAAAAATGATTTCAAAGCTTAAATATAATTATTTTCATCTGGATATTTATTCAGGCGAATATCCCGATGAGAATCGTTCCATGTATAACAATGTGCTTGAGACAGATGGCGTTAGTAAACACTCAACTCGTATCCCTGTGGATATATAGCATTTCAGAATGTCAGCAATATATAACAATGTATTTTCAAGTGTATATAAAACAAGAATGTTAAAAAAACATCGCAATTTAATTTTTAACGAAAGTAAATAAAATAACAAAATCCAAGAAAAAAATTATTCTACGAAATACATTTTAAGGAGAATCACTTATTATCTGCCATACATATTTTTCAATTTATAAAATTAAAATCATTCAAAGAGACTTTAATCTGACATGATCATCCACACAGAGAATCACTTTCTCTCAATTACATTTCATGAAAGATCTACTGAAGACAGGTTACCTTTATCTTCGTTTAAGCCGAAGCAGGGATCATCATCAGCCGGTACCATTACATATCTTACTGTGCTGCCGGCATCAAAGTCCAAAGCAGAGAGAGTTATAATAGGAGTGTCGATTGGGATGCTGTCCAGTACTTGACCAACGCAATCCACTCGTTCAAAAAGTGGTCTGTGGTCATTGATATCCCGTAGATGAACTTGAACAGTCATTTCAGCTTGACGCCTATAGGGCGAACCCCAGTCAGAAGCCCTAACTCTTAACATGTACTCTCGGCGCATGGTCTCGTAATCTAATACTTCCGTTGTTCGTATCTGTGAAAACAAATTGCAACGGAACAGATATCAAGATTTGACAAAAAATTAAGACAAGAGAATTTAGAAATTTAAGTTAGAAAAAAATACGCATGCTTAATTTAACAATATACTAATAATAAAAATCCCTTTTTGATAATTAATTAAAAAATTACTAAAGAAAGTAATTTATAATAAAATATTCAAAAATGCTGAAAAATGCTTCTGGTATAAACCAGAGAACTAATTTTTTTAAATAAACCATTTTCCGTAAGCAAATAGTAACACAATTAAAAGAAAATTAATTAAGTGTATAAATTATTTCGTTATTAATATAAATGAAGGTGGATAAAATACTTATATTTTTTATATGAAAATAGAATAATTTATTGTTTGATTCTTTATAAAATGCCTTATTTGTGTTAAAAAAAGTACGCTGTTTATTTTATTAAATTCATCTAATTTACAACCGAAAAATATCATGAATCATCGCGACTAATTATGCGCATTAATACCTCCCTCTACAACTCGTTTCAACCATTTACATTTTAACAAGGGGCATCCATTTTGTTACTTAAACAAAGTGTCCTCTTTAACCTCCTCAGGGACCTTAAAGCAGACATGTATGTGTGCTGCTAACATTTTATTAATTAAAAAAGTATAAAATAGTATTATTGCTAATGTATACAGATGCTTATTCAGATTCGGCAGTGAAAGGATATTAAGAAATTTAAAAATTGTTTAAAATATAATATAATATTCCATTATAAAATATAACCTGAGTGTAATCTTAAGGGAAGTAATGTCTCTGAAGAAATTAAACATTTGCATGCATTATAAAGGCGATACAAACCATCTGAAAAATTATTTGACTTCAGTTTCGCGGTCTTCCTTACTGTATTAAACCATTATACATAATTGTACGAATTATCATACGCAGAATGTATGCAGTCATTGATACATTTTATTAGTTAATATGGGTCTCAGCTAAATACTCTAGAAAATAGGCATCTATAACATGATTTCTTAACTTAAACTTCAGAATTTAATATGCTTGAGAAACATAAAAGAAAGTTTGAAGAATCTTTTAAATTTATTAAGATTTGGGAGTAACAAAAAATTACAACTTCCTTACTTAAATGTATCAAAGATTTTATATTTTCAATAAAATGTATATTTTTAAATAAATATCATGAAAATTTAAATATCAAAATTGAAAGCTTTGTTTTGGGGTTTGCTGTGTAGAACTAAGGCTGAGGTTAATATATTGGATTTTTACCTATCTTAGAGCAGTAAGCGCCAGAGGAGAAAATGAATTGATAAAATAAAAGTTGATGATTTCATTATTAATTGTACAGAAAAATCTAGTGAATTTAATTATTTTTTTAATGTATAGTCACACATTAAATTTTATTTTCCAGTGTGACTTTAATAACATGGACAAACAGTTACTTTATATTTTCTATATTTCAGCAAATATAATATATTCTAAGCAGAACTACATACTGCTAAGCTATGCGTCTGTAATTTTCTTACCTCGCCAGTGAAGTGATCGATATTGAAGGGTACCGGATGTAAATTGGCCAAACTATATGTAACATATCCATTATCTCCAGCGTCTGAGTCTGTGGCATGCACTGTACACACGACGCTATTTTGGGAACGGTTCTCATCAAACATGACTACCATAGATGAGGTGTTGAACACCGGATCATTATCGTTATTGTCCAGAACTCTAATATTTACAATTGCAGTACCCTTACGAAGATGACTGCCACCCCTCCGGCCACTGTCCACGGCACTGACCGTTAGAGAATAATAAGCTCTCTTCTCTCTGTCTAGTACTTTAGATGTTCGCAGAACACCAGTACGTTGATCAACAGAAAACATGCCCTCATCATTACCTATCTCTATAGTGTACAATAGTGGGTTCTTGCCTTTCTCAACTGTTGCCACCAACCTCACTAATGGGTAACCAATGGGTGAAACCTCCTCAACTTCAACATCATAATCTGACTGGGTAAACTTTGGCACTGGGTGTGAAGCTTCAGAAATTTTCAGATGAATCTGTAAAAAAAAAAAGGAAAATAATTTGAAATAATATTATTACTGAGAAGCAGATTTATTCTTTATTTTAAGCATTGCAAAAATTTTCGCTTAAGTTATAGTTAACCATCAATGTAAAGAGCTCCAAAAGGAAAAGTTTAAAATAATCGAAACTTCTGTATGTCTAATTAATTCAAAATTATTAAATCTCTGTAATATGCATTTATAAAGTATCACACACACACAATGAGCTGAATATTTAAAATCAATATATTAAAATAACTTTAATCTCATACGAATTCTGGAAACATAAATACAATACAATTGAAAAGAAAGAATATAGAATAGTTAAATGTTCATTTAATTAACTTAACACATTACATTTAATGTTATGCAAACTAATTTTAGTAAATCAGTCATGTCAAAAATTCGTGAATTTCTTGGGGCGAAGATTTTAATTAAAATTTCCTTTAATATTTTCTGGAGTAATTATTAGAATTCAAATAATTTTTCTATTAGGTTCTATTGATAAAGTCTTATTGAATTATTAAACTAACTCTTTTAGACTAGAACCTAAAAGTATTGATCCTAATTTCTTCAACTCATCAATATCTCAAATCAAATTATATACTTTTAAAATATAAAAAAAAATAAAGTCCTTTACCCGCAAGCAAAGGAATTACTGATTTATATTTTCCGTTTTCTTAGGAAAAAACACAAAACAAAAATAATCACACCTCTAAAGTGAGTGAAATGAATTAGAATGTTTAGTCAGGCAGAAAAAAACTTTTGCAAAAATATTGGTGTATTGGTTTACTGTAACTAAACTTCGTTTCGGTAAATGTCTGTTATTTACATATAATTCGAATTGAATAGGCTGTATATAGGGATTATTTGCAAATTTTATGATAACATATATTTCACCAAATGTAATGTTCCTTGCAAAGGTTTTGCTGCAGTTGGAAAGAAAATTAGCCCGTTGTATTAGCATGAGATCTTATATGTTATAAAGAAGTAATTAAAATTAATAAAGCATACGTTTTCCAAATTAAAACAGTTTCATCTAATTACAAAACCAGTGATCATTTCGATAAATTTGATGTTTCATAATTTTAAAACATTCGTAAATGCTTTTTCTAGTAGGTAACCGTCTTCATTGATTTTTCTTTAAAATTATTATGGAGAAAAATGTTTTCCTTTTCATTAAAATTAGACTTTTATGCATTCAGTAGAAATAGTTGTATTCGAAGAATAAGTCTTAGTGTTGACCATTTAATTGCATTTCACGATTCCAAGGCACAAGTCCTCGGGCTGGGCAGGGTTGACTCAGCCTTTCATCTCTTCAGTGGGTCGATAAACTGAGTACCCAGCATACTGGGGAACTAAACACTGGGGGTTTTGTATTAGGCTTACCACCTAATCGGGACATATGCTTCCCATCCCTCTCGGTCTATAGAACAGTGATGGGCACTGTGGATCTTGGACCACATGGGCTGTTATGCCACAGAGTTTAGTTTAGTTGACTATTTAAAATTATTTTCATGAAAAAGTCGTGGTCATCAATCAAGTATGTATAATTTTTCAGAATAATTTAATTTGAATTTTCAATCTATGCATCTTTCTCAATGCATTCACTTCGGTAGAAAAATCATTAAACATCTGGACATTTTGGCTAGATTTACTTTATATGATAGAAGATAAATTTTATATTGAAATTTACATATTTTCAAAGCAATCATTGATAAAACTTTTAATAAGTATGTCATAAATAGTTTTAAAATCAGAGGTATTTATGACATAATGATATTTAAAATTTAATCTATACGTTTTATAAATGCTTATAAGAGTGTGAAACAACAATAGAAAGAGAGTAATACTTATTATTATTATTATTATTAGCATTTCCTTATGTATATACAGAACTATATTAAACCAATGTATTTGGTGCGCGTCGGAGAAAGCGTAAAAATGTGATTATATAAAAATGAGAGATAATAAATGAGAAATAAAAGAAGAAATCAAAGTAAACTATTTCTGCTGAAGGAAAGTTTGATGCAAAATATTTCTGTAGGTATAATTCTAAAATGACCCTGAAGCAATGACTGTAGTTGATTAGGACAAAAACTAAAGCTCTTAAGGAAAACAAACCATTTATTTCAAATGTACATTTTTGGGTACATATGAAAGCTATCAAGGAGGAAACATAAATTTATTGAGAAAAACTTTGTTCAAAAGATGTAACATTAAGCCCGAACTGCAACAAATTTGGCGAATATTTATTTTTTCAGCATCAGATGAAAGGAACATTGATAAATAAGCTACATAAATGCTAACCCCTGATTATTTTTGAGTGGATTATGGAATGCCTAAATTTCAAAAAAGCTCATTTTTAATTAAAAAAAAGGTGATTGACTGCAAAGAAAGAGAAAATTTTGAATGAATTTTAAAAATATAAATTTGTAAAGGAATAATATAAATATTTCAAGTAATAAATATGTTCATGGTACACAGATGTCTATAGATTGTTCAAATGTATTTTTAAGTTGATAAGTTTCCATTTTTTTTCAAAATTCTGAATTTTTCTGCGCAATTGGCTTATTTACAATATATGTTCCACTCAATGCTGTTGATAATCAAGACTTTATTACATATAATGATTTAAAAGGGAAATTTAAATAGAATCATTAGATGTATAAATCAAAAACTTTTCAGTTCAGTTCTCAGAGAAAAGGTTGGATTTCAAATGATTTGGAATATTTGATTGTTTTATATTGCAAAATTATGCATTACTTACATTCATAGATATCAGAATGTATTGTTAAAAGCAAGATCAAAAATATACCGGAAACTTTACCAGAATAATATATTCATGTAATTTATAATGCTATACGGTTACTGTTAAATGCATGGACTCGCCTTGGAACAGTGACAGGTTTTCACAACCCCAACCATTTGTGAAAATTAGTAGATGTGTGTTGCATTTCTACCTATACATCGATCAGAGTGGGTGCTCAGGAGTTTTCCAGATTACCTGCTTTAGGAGATATAAATGCAGCCCTACATTAAAGAGAAGTTGTCATCCCGAAACGCATTCTGTAGTAACATTTCTTAAGAAACCCATGTTTTAAAAGGAAAGGCTCTCAACAAAGCAGTGTCCTACTTTTTAAATGTACATCGTGTCACATGTCCTTCAAAGAAGGTCCTAACTTTGATCCTAGCCACTGTTCAACAAAATTTTGTTTCTGCACACCTTATTGAAAAAAAGTTAACATTTTGAAGGGAGTTATGGATATGTTTTTTTAAAATTTTGTTCCCGTGAGATACAAGAAGAGAGCTCAATATTTATGAAAGCATTTTATAGCTTAAGGATATGTTAGAAAGTGTCGAAAAACAGGTTCTAGGGAAGGAAATTCTAAGCAGCGTAACCATTCACTAAAAATCAATTTCTATTGAAGAAAATAACGTGCATGAAACTGAAAATGAGAATGTATATTTTTATTATCTCACATTTAATAAAATTTGGTACATTTAAATAATTTATTGAAGGAAAATTTAACAAAGTATTCGAAAGTTCAAATAAAACTTTAAATATACGCTTTTTGAAAATATTAATTACTTACTCACTTTAAAACATTTCAAAATTAAAAAGCAATTAAAATTTAATTAACATAGGAATTTAATACATTATAGTAACAAAGGAAATTGTATTATTGAAAATTGAGGAAAGAAACTTCATGAACATTTACTTCACTCTATTCTTGGAATTTTTTTAATTGTCAGAGAGTAATCATTTCAAATATTAAATTCAGTGTGTAAAATATACAATGACTTTCAAAAGCTTTACGAATTTAGTCAAGTGAACCAACAAAATTTGACAAGTTTTCAGCATTGAGAATAAATTTGGTATTACGAAGAGTTGTATTCTTCCTTTTACTTGTTTTAAAGAAATATAATTAAATCTTTTTGCATCAAAGTGCAAGACTCAACATATATTTATAAATGCATGTCTCCCAAAGGAAACCATAGAAATGGAATGACGCATGCATAATATAACAATAATCAGTCGTATTTCCCTATTGTCTCTGTAAACAGTAGCCTTGTGGGTGATTTATCAATCATGTGTTTAACGATTTAACCCAGGAGTAATAAGGAAACAAATATCTTTAGGAAATAATCTTTTGCAATTGGAATAGAAAAAAAAAATTATGAACAGTAAAATAGAGGAAATTTATGAAAAAAATTCTTTTTCAGATTATTATTTAAATTTGGTATAAAATTGAGTACAAAACAACACATTTTACAAACAAATGTATTGATAAAATTAAGACGAGAACTTTAAAAAATTTTATTTTTTATCTAAATATACGTGTAATATATTTTGAAGAAGTTATAGAGCATGCAAATAGATAAAATTATTATATCAAGTGATACTCATCACCAGGAAAGTGTATTATTGTCTTTAAAAGGAAAGTATACAGCATTTGGAAATGTCTAATGTGAATAAGAACATGATTTTCTTATATTTTCCTTAGTAAAGAATACTTGTGTTGTTGTTGTTGTTGTTACCTATGACACTTAAACAAGCCAAGCTCGTTAGTTGATGGAAACACGAAATTAAGTCAGAAGGGTGCGTCTTTCGTTTAATCAGAATGCCACGAAGGTGATATTATGATTTTGCTCTAAAGATCATCCAATAGATGGCACCACCAGAGGATTCACTCCCTTAATTTTGCGTTTGATTTTGAAGGGAATGAAATTGTCTCCAGGCCATTACACCCATAGTAACTTCTCAATAATCAACCACAGGACTTTTGATTCCACAGATTTAATGAGCACGTATGTGGCATGTACTCCGTAGGTCTTTGGGCAACGGGAATCAAACCCAACTCTTCCGGAACGGATGGCCTATGCACTAGGCTACCACGACCCATAGAATACTTGTTTAATCAGCAAATACTATGATACCTATACACATTTATAAAATTCTATACAAGTAATCGTCAATCAAAAGTTTCACGATTAAATGTTGAATAATCATCAACTGTTACCGAAAGTTATAAACTGATAATTTATCAATTATTGCACAAAACTTGTTTTGTCAGAATTAAATTACCTTATATTCCAGTTTAAAATCTCTTTAATGTTGTAACATTCCATGGCACAAAATACCTTTCATTTGACACAATAAAATCCCGTATATATTAAATAGCTTTAAATGCACCACAGATCACACACAGTGGTCACAGTGCTTGGTATTTTTAGCTCTCCTATCTCGATCATTTTTATTATATACACTAAATATAATAAAAGCATGACATAAATATAATATGAAATAAGAATTGTCTATTCGGACAATTTTAAACCTTGAGTTGATTTTATTTCTAATTATCTACCAAGGTAGTCGGAAGATTTGAGATTCTGTTTGAATTTTATTTGAACAATATAAACATCATTGAAAACTAAAGTGATGAGATACACAAAGAAATTCTAGATCTTGATATATTTTCTCGGACTAATTTTCCTTATTGAACCGTAAATATATCAATGTTTGCTTAGTAATTTTCCGATTGCGATTAATTTTCCTTATTGAACAGTAAAATTACCAATATTTGTATTGACTGAACAAAATTTCGGATTTTCCCCATTTGTTACAAAAAAATTCTTATTTTGTGTTTATCTTAATTTACAATAATTTACGACGCCTAAGTTAATTTACAATTAATCAGCTGAATTTCTAACATTTTTTAAAATTATCTTTGCATCATTTGAAAATCAAACAATACCAGAGACTATTCATTTGCTTATACGTTTTTCTTTATTCTTCAAGATTACGATAAAACTATAAAGATATTTTGATTTTCGATGTCAGGAAGAATATTTACATTTTCAAAGAAGTAGATTTAGTAGTCTAGTGTATTTTCAGCTTCTCCCGATTTATGTTATTCATCCGTTTTTTTTAAATCTTCATTTGTATTTTAGTTTTTAGGAGTTTAAGAGTTTTATTAATTAATTATTATTTAATTAAATTACTTTATATTCCAGTTTAAAATCTCTTTAATGTTGTAACATTCCATGGCACAAAGACAAGATTTTAACAACTACATTTTGCTACAATAATTTGCTTCTTGGTAAGTGAGAAACGTCGTTCGACAATCCACTTTCTTTTTTAAAAGGCAAATAAGTATTAGAAATAATTTATTTTTCTCCAACAAATACTATGCATTTTAAATTAGCCAAAAGAAAACACAAGAGCAGTCTAAAATAATTATAATTAACGGAGCTGTTTTATATCAAATATTAATCTCGTATGCATACATTACTCATATCTACCTTTGAATATATTAGTGAACTTTTCAATCCTTAAAAAAATATTTTTGTATTAAAAAGCTTTTCTCATTTTGTTCATTCAAATTTACGACCATTTTTGTCATAATGAGGAGAATATTTAAAAAAATATTGGCATGTTTATAATTTTTATTAAAAAAATACGTGTCACATTATAATGAGTAGTTAGAAAATTTCTTATTGATTACTTACATGAATCTTTTGAATAATGCAGAAGAATCCTGAACTATTCAAAAGGTTATTTACAAATATCAAATACTTATTTAAGAGAGCTAATATACTTATTCAATGTCAGATAGTTGAAATTTATATATATATATATATATATATATATATATATATATATATATATATATATATATATATATATATATACAGAGAGAGAGAGAGAGAGAGAGAGAGAGAAATTCTCTCTAAATATCTATATACTTACGTATATTCTTCAATTATCCTACAAAATTGTTTGAACCAAAAATTGATTTTATTGTCTTATTCGTTCTTAGGTAATGCTATATTTTTACTAATTCAAAAATATACAATAAGAAATTATGTAATTTTGGAGAAAAAACTTACTGTTTTTGTTGTTGACTTAGGAGGTGAACCTCTGTCAGTTGCTTGTAACACCAAAGCATAGCTGCCAGCAGCTAAATCACGGTTAGGGTCAGCAACTCCAATCTCAAATTCATGAGGTTTCTTACCAGGTGAAATTTTAAAAAGTCCATCAGAATCACCTTTCACAATTCCTAAGCCATCTATTTCCCCATGAACACCTTTATCAGCGTCTATAACACGAACGATAGCATAAATATCTGGATCGCTGTGCTCCAAGATGGCTGGCAATTGTCGAATCTGGATTTCTGGAGCATGGAGATTAACAGGTGTGACTTTTATCTGCACAGTAGCTGTGCTGAGAAATGCCATGCTTCCAGCAACTCGGAATTTCGGTCCTCTATCTTCGGCAACAACAATCAGTTTGTGTAATGCTTCTTTCTGATAGTCCAGAGGACGAGTGAGAGTCAAAAATCCTCTTGTTGGATGGATCGCAAATTGAAGTGAAGCCTCACGTAAACTGTAATATATGTCACCATTGACTCCTACATCAGGATCCGTAGCTGTTACTCTTAAAATGTTCTTGTGAAGGGGATAATCCTCAGGGACGGTAGTATGATAATCCAGCTTATCAAAGAAGGGATTGAGATCATTTGTATCTAAAATACGAACGTGGACTGTTGTGTGAGCCTTCAATTTCACTGATCTTCTGTAGAGAGAAGTTACCATGGCACGGACACCAATAGCATAATAATCTTGATATTCACGATTCAGTACTGCTTGTTCTTCGGTGCGAGTTCGTAGTGACAAAAAACAGAAGTCTCCGACAGTTCTCGATTCAGCTTTGAACATTTTTCCTGGATCTCCAGAAACTATTTTATAACGAACAAGCAATGATGGATCTGATATGAAAATGCCCATCTTCTCTGTTGGAGTGACATAGGTTTTGCCCACTGAATTCTCAGCAACTGTGGCGTTGTATTCAGCTTTCGTAAAATCCAAGGTTTGTTCATTCTTCACAACGCTTATGTTAGTGAACAAAAGTATCAGAAGCACCAAGTACACAAAGGGGAGGGTGGAAGAGGAGGGTGTAGCAGAGGGGTTTCGCCGGAGCAACCCCATTTATGCGGTGAACAACAAGTCACCTTTGCATCAGAGCCTGAAAAAATAGTTTCATCTTAATAAAACACAATTAATAGTTAAATCAATTTGTTAATAATAAATGGTTTTAAATGATATATATTAATGGTTTTTACAGAAAACAGTCTTATTATAACGACTGTATATCACATTTATTATATTTGGATTCATAATTAATCAAAGAATTTTTTGACTTAATACATTCATAAGTAATTAAGAATGTCTATAGTGCATAGATGAAAACTGAAATTTTATAAAGTAAATTACTGTGATAAAATCAAAGAGATAATTGGTTATTATCAGAAAAAAAATGAAATGCTTAGAGTTCTAAAGATGAATTCAAAAACTATTTTAAATGTAATTAATTCAATGTTATATATATATATATATATATATATATATATATATATATATATATATATATATATATATATATATATATATATATATATATATATATTATATATATATATATATATATATATATATATATATATATATATAGTGTTAAATAGTTGATATTAAATTTGGAAATTTTTTTTTTTTTGCTAGCTAAATTTTTGCAACAATTTCTGAATTTTAAACCCATTGTAAATATTCAACTTGTTGTTTTATAATTATAAAGTCCTGTAGACTGGTGGTGAAAAATACGAGTGCTCTTGTTTATTAGCGGACGACTGAGAGGGACATTTGCTTAGAATAGGAAATGCTTATGCTATGTGGTGCCAGAGAACTCCTATCTCCATCTCATTGCTTGAGCATACTTCAAAAGCAACACAAGTGAATAGTCAGAAAGATATCTCGATAACATAATTTTATTTATAAAGGAGTTTTTACATATTTATAAAGGAGTTTACGCATATTTATAAAGGAGTTTACGCATATTTATAAAGGAGTTTTTACATGTAAAATTGGATAATTTTTAGAAAATTTTGTTATAGATAAAAAATAATTTAATAAAATTTTCATTCATAAAAATCACATAATATACAGAAAAAGTAACTAAATTTAGAATATATAACATAAATCTAAATGTAATCATAATTTTTCACGCCACATTTTCTTTTCTTATTGATACAAAAGTGAAAAGCTAAAATGAAAAATGTCCAGATTTTAAACTTCACATCAATGCACTGACGGCTAACATTTTTAGTATCATTTTCGAAATTTTCAAAATAAATATTTATTTTATTGCAATAAATCGTGACATCACAATAAAATATACATGTTAAATGAAATCTGCTTATACATTATTTTATATTTAGTTTATTTATTTTTTTATTACATTAATAAATTAATTTTAATATTAGTATTATATATATTTATTATTTACTTCCGTATTTAATTAATTTTAATTCACTATAAATATGTTTGTAATACTACTATAAATATGTTTGTAATTATCATATACAAATAATTTTCACATTATTTATTTTTTGGGAAAAAGTAATCATAAGTATATACTTTCATATATATAATCATATTTTATATATATATTTAAACTTTATTTATGAAAATATAAAAAGTTTTTCTTTTACAAATTTGACAAAATTAACTGCTCTATTTATATCACAGAAATTTTTCTTCGATTAATCTTTTTTATTTGGGTAAGCTCTCTTAACACTTTATGCTTAGTCAACATGAGTTGTAAAACTTTGCTAGTTTTATTCCACACGTTGAGGTAATGACACGCTGTTTTAAACCACATGCTTGTTAAGCTACTATAACATTTCTATTATTTAGTTATGATATTTTTGGCTTGCAGCAAAATTAAGCTTAAAATGTTCCATGATCTGAAATAAAGAAAGATTTTTAGTGTGGTTAACTTTTTTTAACGTTCAATGAAACTTAGAAAGTGAAATTGATGTTATATATGATAAAATAAATGAAAATAAAGAAAAACATGAAAGAACGCACTACATTTATTAATAAATAAAATTTTTATCAAACAAATAAGTTAAAAACGAATTCCCAAGATATCTTTAATTATGCTATCAAATTTTGTCTTCCGCAGTAAAAAGTTAATAAAGATTTGATTAGAAGAAGAGATTTTTAATCTAAAACATATTAAAGACATAATTGGCTAGATATTTTGTCGTTCAAAAAGTACTAAAAACTTTATACGAGAAGTCAAAAAATACTAAAAACTTGATATCAGAAGTCAAAAAATACTAAAAACTTGTTTAATGAAATTTATAACTTCAGCTCTAAATTTCTTGAGCTTAATGAGGAGATGCAACTAGCTTATAGATTTGATTTGCTAAAAGTGTATTAAAAAATTGGCTGAATGATGGATGAACATTTAAATACCGAAATTACATCCTCGAATTTGTGTCACAGTCTCGGTTAGTACAAAGACGCTTTATAAAGCTAAAATTGCTAATTTTTCTAGCATGAAACAAGACTAGTGCGAAGCTTGCTGCATCGTTTATTAAAATAAATTGGTTAGATAATATGGAACATTATACAACAAAGTTATAGAAATCACATTTGTGAAAGAACATCAAAATTAAGTAATCATATTTTATTATTTTCCGTATAGTTCACATTACGGAAAAAAATATTGTAAATGAGGAAGAGAAAGATGTACTTTTGAATGTAATTACTTACTTTGAGAAAAAGGGACCATTATAATCTATGATCAATAACATTTAAATGTTGCTATGCAAAGAAATTTTAATATCCTTTTCAAATGCTCGTTGAAAAGGGTTGAAGACATAAAAACACTAACACTATTGTTATTAATTTCCTTTTATTACTATAATTAATTCAATGAGGAAAAATGTAATTTTTATAAAATAAAACTTTTCCATTATATGTACAGGCGATGAGATAGTGAAGCCATACATTTGAAAACAATGGCTTGAAGGGGGAAATGCCGCAACATAGCGGGATTTATATCCAAATTGGGGGACGATCTGTCCTGTTCATCGATGGCAGTTGGTGTACGTAAAATTGGTATCGCAGTATCTTTCAAGTGAAATGATACTTTTTTGATCGCAGGTCAATTATTGGGTCCTTCAGCTTAATAGCTGATTTCAGTTAATAAAAATTATCTTTCCAAAGCGAAGTTTTCGACTTCAGAGTGTTTCACACAATGCGATAAATAGAAGCCATAATTTTTTTTCTCCTTCGATATCATGAAAATTAAGAACATATAGATGAATGATAAGAAAATAAATTTAAAGTCTTTCTCAATGAATGATTAGTGTGTATAAGCGTCAAGAAAATAATGTATGCATGACTACGCACATACACATATATATATATACCGAAACATATTAATCAGTCAAAATATCAATCACCATGTATAACAAGGAATTAAAAATGACGAATAACATAGATATTTTTTCAAGAAAGTAAAGGCAAGAAGAATGCGAATTTTATTTTCTGCAGCTTCTCCTTTTAGTGCAGAATTTTGGGCAACAGATAAAAGAATGCCTTCTATTCAGCCTTCCAAATCTATAACATCATCTTTAACCCTGCACAAAATTCGGCAGCAATGCAATGATGATGAAACAGACCAATCTTAAGCGCATACAAATAGAAGAAACTCCAGCATTTCTCACAAAATAACATCCAGTCCTTATGATACATAGGCGTGTCAACGCCATGAGAATAAATAACCCCAACTAAAATGCATAAAAATGCACGTGTATGTGGCTCATGGATGCAGATATATAATCCTCGTCCAGTCGCAATCCCTTAGGAGGAGACGAATGTTTCACAAGCATTTTCCGATATATCGGAATATTTCGGCTCTAACCCTTGTTCTGGAGAGAGGGAAACAACCTTTCGGGTCGCCTCCTGGAAAGAGATAATCAGAAGTCAGCAAGAGCAAGCAACTTGGGATAAAAGCAGAGTGAAAAGATGTTGATAAAAGCTTCGCGAATCGAAAAATATATTTTGTTATTCTTTAGCTATCGCTGATACCATCGGTTACCGTTATTTGGCAGACTTTTATCAGAAATTCTCCCGCTCTTTATCAGCTTCATTTCTTTCTTTACAGAAAGATTCCGGTTTCTACTTAAAGAGTTGCAGCACGTAAGGAAGATTTGGAAGAGGAACACGGAAAGTAAGAAGCCTTGTTGTGTACAAATTACGGAGTTAGTTGTAATGTGAGAGAACTAGGCTAGGAGCGTGATATTTCAAATGAGCATTTTTTTCATTTTTACGCTACATTAAGGGTAGATACAAATGCAGAAGAGAGCTTTTACATATTTTATTCGCCTGAAAAAGCTGTCGATCGCACACTTTAATTTGAAAAAGCAAAAGAAAATTCAAATAAAAAATAGTGAAATAATGATATAAGATTGTATTTTTATTCTAATACTTATATTTATGTGTGTATACTTTTCTCTTTATCCCAAATATTTATCTTTATTCAATAATTTAAATTTACAATGGATCCTATCGTGTGCCAATATCACGCAAATAGAAACTTTTTTTCATACTTTTGATCTGTCAGATTATGGATTGCAATGCATTAAATATTTGATACATTAAGTAGTTTGAAACATAGAAAAATGATATAATTTCAATGTAACACTGAAATACACAAAGTGAATTTTTTTTTTACCTTAAAATAAAATAGTGGCATTTAAGGCACAATTTTTTTTATAACATGAGATTATAATTAATCAAGAACTTAATTTGAAACAAAATGTTTTGACATTGGTTCTTACACCCATATATATATATATATATATATATATATAATTCCAATTACATCTCCTAGTTAAAACAAGTTTTAATTTTGGTTCTCTAAAGCACACAAAGATGCAAATTAATTAAATTAATTATGAATTTTGTAAATGGTCAAAACCATATCTGACTAAGAAAGACTTCTAAAAAATTTAGTTTCCTTTAGGTTTCTTAACTTGAAAATAGTTATACCTGAGAATATCAATTAAAATTAGTTTTATTTAAATATCTTTTTTAGCCAAAATTAGTATTCTACTATACGATCCAATTTAAATTATAATTAGCGTGGAAATACAAAAAAAAATTTTTTTTCCACTTAACTCTGAATTCAGAGCAAAAATACAGTATTGAAATTGTTTTCCCAAGGCACTTAGAAAAGCCAATAGAATGACTATTCCCATAGTGTGTTGTAATTTTTATAGGTAATTATGTTCTTTTAAAGTTTCTATTTTTTTCTTCTTTATAATAGCCGCTATCGTCTCCATTAACTTGATTATATAGAAATAAGAAACAATATTTTTATCTTTCATTTAGGGAACATAAACTCTTAGAGTTGTTTTCAAAATGTTTTCGTCTCAACTGAAAAAGGGGAAAATTCCTACTACATTTAAAGGAGCATTTTTAGAAGCGCACTGGAGATACGCAAGAGTATTATTTCTATACTTAAGATTTCAGTAAAACAGTGTTCCTTTTTTGGTTGAAACATTTATAATATTGCAGAGGATTGAAATTTCTGACTTAAAGTATTTAATTAGACTTTCGCAAATTCTTAAATTTCTCACCATTAAGTTTGCATTTCTGTTTTTCTTTCAGTTAAACATTTAACAAAAGTTCAATGTAGTTATGAAAGGTCATTTAGTCATGCGCTAAAGTATATATCTTTAATTTAATATTTCTAGTGATTAAATTACACTTCATTTAAATTAAGAAAAGCAGTTTATTTTCAGAGCAATGGGACATTTCTTTTTTTAATTAAAAGTAATAAGTTTGATAGTTAGTGCTATGACCTATTTTGCATAATAAATGTATAACAATGAAATAAAATTAGAGAACATTACACATAATCTGAAACAATATTCTATTGTTGTTTAACGGTATGAAAAATAAACATACGATTTGTTTTGTTAACGCCTGGCTGCCCTTATAGGAAAAATTTTATTCAGCGTTGAAGGTCATTGCATCTTATCCAGTGGGTGAGCCCTCTTTACCCTGGAAGTGTACTCACACACACAGAGAGAGAAAGGAGCATGTGAATATCCGAACCAGTATTCGTACCCGAAACCTACTGCTTCGAAGTCAAGGACGCCAACCACGCTGCCACGGGTCGGTTACCAACGAAGATAAGAAATCAATTTTATAAAGTAAACTACACTATTCTATAAAAGGATTTGTCTTAACAATGGTATTAAGTTAAATTTCTTAATATTTATTTTATTATATTTTATGTTTTCTTGTATCTATATATATGTCATAAATTTATAGTTTATGAGATATATTTTTAGTATACAATTTATTTTCAAATTTAATCAAAAGCAATTATTTAATTAATGCTTGTGAAAACATGTATTAAGTTCTAATTATTTTCTTTTGATATTAAGGAATAATTAAAACATAAAGCGAAAAAATGATGCAATTCTGTTCGAAACTCGTCAGTTTTCACATTTTATTACAAATAAAAAAGTTTTAACGCAATTCTAAATTTTAATAAAAAATAAATATTTAATTTTTAAAAAATGTCAAAAGATTGCTTACATAAGCAAATTAGCAAAAATAAGAGAAAATAATTCACCACACAAATTATTGCTAGAGATTTCTAGAAAACTTTTATATTTATGTTAAACCGAGCATTCCCACAGCAGTGTTAACTTCCGACGTACATTGTAAGCAGTGAAAGTTATTGCCTTAGGCAAAATATTTGCCTAAATTGAAGTTTAGAGAATGTGTTAATAAGTTTACAAACTTTTAAACTTTCTTTAGAGAATAATTTCTTTCTCTTAAGGGCATTTAACTTTTTAACTTTCCTGCAATATATTTTATGAAAAATTTCACGTAGAGTTTTATCATCAAAAGGCATTGCATTAATAATACCAAAAATATCAGTACTTTAAAAATCGTAAGATAAGCAAAAAGTTGCACAAAAGAGTCAGCGTTTTTACTGTAATTGAAAAAATTGTAATTCTAGTACAAAATATGTGGCAAAACTCAGTCTGGTAAAAACTGAGAACAATATACTTAGATTTATTTATAATAATTTATTAGCTGGATCATAGAAATATGCAAACATTTTAGTCTTCAATTTATAAAAATGGCACAAATATATATATATATATATATATATATATATATATATATATATATGCGTGTGTGTGTGTTATACATTTAAATCAAGGTTCGTGTAACTAATTTGCATACTTAAATTATTTCGTTTAAATAAAATAATAAAATATAATCAAAATATACCAAGAAATATTTTCAGGAATACCGAACAAATTTCAGCAAAATAAAAAAATGACCAATATGCATTGTGTTTTATATACATAATTTTGCAAAGTTATGAAAACTTCCAATATCAAAAGATGTAAATTTGAAATTTGATAAAGGATTTCAAATCTAAAGGTTTAAAAAATGGTAAACGTGACTTATGTATTTCGAAAAATTCAATGCATATCAAATCTGGAGACTGGTTTTGCATAAATAGATTGGAATAAATTTATATTTTCTTAGATAAAAGTTTAACAAATGTCAAAAGTAAGGAGAAGGTAGCTAAATTAGCTTTAATGCTGTTCCTAATATACAGGCGTATTCAATTTAGAAAAAGAGAAATCTAATAAAACATCCAGTGAATTCGAATCGTTTTAGAATTCATCTTTTAAAATTTTCCAATGTTTATATGAATTACAAATGTCACATTTAAAAATAATTTGCTAAGTTTTCATTTTGTAACGTTTTAAATTTATAAAAGACTTAAATTTATGAACTTGATTAAATAAGATGTCTAATCAGCTCGTTAGGAACATTTTCATTATATCGTTAGAGAATAACATATCGGTTGAAAAAGTATTTGCTTATTTATTAAATATTAGAATTGAAAAAAAGTACATCTAATAAAAATTTACATTCTAAAACACTAACACGAGGGAAAAATACTCAGATTGTCTTATTCCATATTTATAAAATCCTTTTATAAATTTAAGAAAGTTATCTCAAAATATACTGCTTTTCAAATTGAGTGAAATATTTTTACAAACGATTTTATGAAATTAAACTTAAGATGTATAATGTGTTCTTTCCCTCTTTACCTTTTTTCTTGAGCTATTTAATTTTATAAGTAAAATTTTAAAAATGTTATTTTCTTAATATTATGTATTGTAATGTGGCAACTGTTTGAAACATTTTTATTCAAACAAATAAAAATCGTTTGCAGGGCAACGTTATGCTAATGATGAAAATCGTCATTCTCGAGTCTGAAAAGTAAGTATACGCGACCCAACAGAAAACTGTCTTGCTAATCAGGCCTCTACAACTTAAATGTACTGAACTGAGTTAAGTGATCCTCCACTGATATCGGGAGGTGTGGAGTGGATGGCGCCAGCTCAAGTGTTAACCTCGTCACTTGACCTTAGTTCAAAATAACAAGGTTATTGGCTCCTTACAAATTCTTCGACTTCAGTTGGTAGAAATATGCAGTTGTGAATGTAAAGTGATTAATCTAAAAACCATTTAGTTATTTTGGATAGATCAAGCTCAAAATGCAGAATTATTGATTTGTGTATTAATTTCCTCTTAAAAGTTATAAATATTTCAATTTTAACAGTACTTTTAACGAGGAAGTTAACGGTCACGTTTGTTTAAAATATTGCAAACAAAAGGGAAAAATAGTTATATAATTAGGTTATCATCAAAATAATGGGAAAAATGTTTGAAATCGGGAAAACTAAGTTATTCCGCAAATTTATAAGTTAAATTGTAATTTGTAAATACATTGATCAACAATTCCAAATAGCTTATGACAAAATACTGCTTCCTTATTAGGAAATAATTATAGTAATTTTAAATAACGAAAAAAATAAATAAAAATCTTAAACATGCATCCATCTCAAATAATTTAATTCAACAGCAGCTTATATGATGATATTTTCTAAGTTACGTTTATTGCAGGATGTTCAAATCTTTTAAATCATGATCTAAAAATAGTTTTTTCATAAAATAATTCTAAACCTAAATCATGATAAATCAGACGGTAAATATGCGATATTTTATTTTCTCTTCATGTATATTAGGAATTCTGGTATTTTAGTACTTAGCAATAATGGGAAAAAATCATTGATCTTTTTAAAGTTGCAAGTCAGTTACCAGATCCCGCAGAAGAGTATGTTGCGAAGACCAACGCAGTACTTGCATAAGGTTCCCTTTGGTTAAATGGACCTTCTAATACCGCTTAGATAATAAAATGCTATGCATAAGATCAAATCAAGATTCGAACTTCAACATCGTCAGTTGATTTTTATTCAAATTTCAGCGGTGTGAGATTTACTTATTCATTGGAGTAGAAAGCAGAAGATTATGAAACAGAGACGATTTGATTTTGTGAGGTTTACTGATACAAGGTCCAATATTGGATATTTCTGCACCGTACAATAATTAAAACTATAGATAAACATTCCATGTTAAAAGACTAGTCAGATGTATATAATGGAATATATTAAAAGTTCAAGAAATGGATATGTAAAAGATTATTTTGGAGAAAAATCTTAAATAGAATTCAAGAAACCTATTGCCCGTCAAAATGCAAACAAATTTCTATGTGGTTTAAACCCAATAAAGTCTGATAAAATTAAATTTGTGGTATTAAAAATCACTATGCGCAAATCATTGACATTAGGACAGACAATTAAAATGTGATGTACTGCATATGATACATTACACATGTCACAAATTGGAGCACTCCGAGACAAGAATAAGTGCTTATGTGTAAATCAAGTATGCCCAATACCAAGTGAGTTTCACATCAACTCTTCGCATGGGAGCAACTGGGAATGGAAGAATGTGGGAGGATATACTATGTAATTTATTGTTCTTCTGCAAATCCCATGCTTTTTTGCCAGTGGGAGGAAATGAAATCTTTGCTAATTTGTTTCATGTCAAAATATGTTAATGCTTTATGCAAAATGTCAAAGGCATTTTTAGCAGCATTATATGCAAGTTCATTCAAAGCAATGCCAACATGACTTGGAACACACAAAGCAAGATGTCAAATCCTTTATTCTTCAATATATTTAAAATATCCAATATTTCCACAATAATTGGATGACATTTATCATTAAAATGGTCTAATTGCATAACCACACGTTTGCTATCTGTATAGATACAGTATTTTCAATGAGAGCTGGATTGTATTATTTCTATAGCACGTTTAATAGCAACAGCTTCAGTTGTATACACATAATATGATGTATGCAGTTTATAGCTGTAAACTGTATTTACAACAGCAATACCTCAACCTACATGACCACTTGATTGTGAGTCGTCTGCATATACAGAGATGTGTGAAGGAATAATGAGAATGAATGTATGAAAACATCTGTCGCAAAATAAGGGGAGATGTAGCTGATTCATTCTATCCAGTAAAGGGGTTGATTATATTGACAACAGGAATATTCCAAGGTGGAAATTTTAGAGCATCTTTGACTTGAATATGTGAATCGGGGAACTCAAATGAAGACAGGAATGAATTTGTACGCTCATAAAATGGTAATATGTTATGTGACCGTGCATTATATAGCCTTCTAAAAGAGGGACGAATAATTATCGATCTCAATGAGTGTTGTGATACTGATAACATTTTAAAATAATAATAACGAGAGAGTTGCTTATGTCTCAGATCAAGAGGTATCTGGTTGCAAATTACATAAAGGCTCTGGACAGGAGAAGTTCGGAATGCTCCAGAACTGATTCGTAAAGCTAAGTGATGAACAGGGTCTAATTTGCGCAAAACTGATGATCTGGCTGATCCATAAACTACGCTACCATAGTTAATTCGAGATTGAATAACTGACTGATACACTCGAAGTTAATGCTTTACGATCTGCTCCCCAAGAGGTATTAGAGAGAACTTTCAAAATATTTAGTGATTTTTCACATCTTTTGTGCAAATCTAAGATATGTGGTAGGAAGGTTAACTTTTTATCAAATATAAGCCCAAGAAATGATATCTGATTAACTACGGGAATAGTTATACCTGATATCTTAATTTCTGGATCAGGATGAGGCCCAGTTTTTCTTCAAAAATGGATACAATTGCTTTTACAAGAGGACAAAGTATGCCCATTTTCATTCCACCAAGCAACTAGATTATTGACAGCAGTTTGTAATTGCCGTTCGATCAGTCGCTTATTGAAACCTTGGCAAGAAATTTAGAAATAGTCAACATATAATGTTCCATGGACAGATGGTTAAAATGCATAAAGAATGTTGCTGATGTAAATATTAAAAACAGTAACACTTAACACACTTCCCTGAGGAACTCCCTCACATTGGATAAATGGATTAGATAAAACAGATACTATACGGACATTAAAAATGCGAGAATTTAAAAAAAAAAAACTCTGAATAAAAATGGGTAAATTTCCTCTGAAATTAAAATTATACAAAGTTCGAAGAATTCCATAACGTCATGTCTTATCATAAGCTTTTTCTATGTCAAAAAATATAGACACCAAATGATGTCTCCATACAAAGGCATTCCTAATTTGTGTTTCTAGGTATGCAATATTGTACAGAGAAGATCGACCTTTCAGGAATCCACTTCGATGAAGTGATATGTACTGATTGTTTTCAAGAACATAAACAAGACGGGCATTGACCATACACTCCAAAGATTTAGCAAGGCAACTTGTGAGAGCGATTGGACCATAGTTTTGAGGATTAGTTGGATCTTGCCCAAGTTTAAGAATTGGAATAATAATTTCTTTGCTCCAGAGACTGGGATAGATATGTTTATTCCATATTCTATTGATTAGAAAAAGGATGTTTATTAAAGATTCATGATATGATGACAAAGCATCTTATATAAGATACCATCTGGTCCCGGACTTGAAATTTTAGTTTGGGACAGGGCACTTTTCAATTTCAGTAAAGAGAAATTGCAATTATATGGATGTGTGGCTTTATCATGAAACTTAATAGGTTTCTTTTAAGCTTGCTCTTTGGTTCTGAGAAATTTACGATCATAATAGGCTGGACTAGATACCCTTGCAAAAGTTTCACTTAAAAAATTGGCAATGTCATATTGAGAAGAAATTGTGTCAGTTCCTGTGCGTAATATTGGGATAAAGAAATCCCGATATAAACCATTGGAAGCTTTAACTTTCTTCCATAACTCTTTGCTGGAACTTGATGATGTGATGGAGGAAACACAATTTATCCAAGATTCTTTTTGACTATTTGGCCGTATTCGATGAGCAAAAGATTTAGATTTTTTGAAAGCTATGAGGTTTTTTATGATAGGGCATCTGCGAAAAACAGTCCACAACTTTTTTTTTGTATGACACTTGGCACTTATGGTTCCACCAGGGTTTATAATATTTGAGTGGAATTAGGAGCATATGGGAATTATGTTTTTGGCAGCACTTAGAAGTGTATCTGTTACTTTTTGCACAGCATCATTGATATAATCACTTCTAACCATGTTGTCAGTAATCGCAGCTAATTAAGTGTAGAGAGACCAGTCTGCACGATGATAAGAATAAGAGGAGTGGAAGATTTGTGGTCTGCTTATAGCAGTTTGATTTATAATTAAAGGAAAACGATCACTGTTATATAAATTCTTTATCAACATTAAGATTTAATGAAGGTAGAATTGATGGAGAGCAAATAGCTGAATCTAATGAATGAAAAGTTCTTGATGGTTGAAAGAAATAGGTTATTTCTGTGGAATTTAGACGGCAGGAATTGTTATTAGAAATGAACTGCTCAATTATGTGGCCACGAGGATTCATATTATCACTTCCCCATAAGGTGTTATGACCATTGAAGTCACCAAGTAAAATAAACGTTGTAGGTAGTTGATCCAGCAAACTGTTTAAATCGCTTTCATGGATGATTGCATGGGTAGGTAAATAAATGCTACAAGTAGTAATGAGAGATGTTGAGTGTATGCGTACTGCAACAGCCTGTAATGAAATGTTAATTGATTGTATAGTGAAGACACAAGAATGTATACACCTCCAGAAACTGAATCATGATTAACATCTTTCTTCACACAATTATATCCACGCCATATTAAACTGTACTGAGGTTTCAAGAATGTTTCTTGCATGGCAAAACAAATTGGATTATGCAGATTTATAATTGTTTTTATATCTTATATATGAGTGCTAAAACCTCGACAATTCCAAGAATCGAAGCTTCCCATTAAGTTAAGCTGAACGCTCCGGCATTGGAGCACACCATTTGGGATTCAGATGAATCTCCACTTAGGCATGTTTCATCTACTGATGGGTCTACGTTCTTTATACCTGTCTTAGAGGCAGTTGAGCTTCTTTTACTCTTTAAATATGATTTATGGAACCCTTCTTTTGCATTCTTTAATTTTACGGATCTTTGAGACTTAAATTTTACGAAAGACAGTGGAGAAATTCCTTTCGGAATAGGTGAGACATTTATGTTAGAAATATTTGAGGATAAGTTTGGAAAATTTAAGAAATCTGCTTGGGTTACTACAAGATTTCAGGACATTTTTAATTGCTTGTGAATAGCTAATACCTTGATTAGGGGTACGGGATGACACTGTATGCCTGGCTTCAGGGTAAGATAAGTTTTTTATTTTTTTTTTATTTTTCAGTAATAATTTCCTTTTCTTATATCCAGGTTGGTCATGACCGGGAGTACGAGGGATGTTAACCAATGCAGTTGACACATTTTTCTTGTAATTAACACTGATTACTGTCATGTCCAACAGATGCACATCGAGCACAAGTCAAATGTTTCCTACAAGTAGTTTTGCATAGCCGAATCGCTGACATTTAAAGCAACGTAATGGATTTGGAATGTAGGGATGAACACTACAATTTAGATAGTCAGCTTTAATAGATTGTGGTAGTATAGGAGTAGCAAACGTGAGTATAAGGTGTTTATTCTTATAATATTGCCCTCTCTCCTGTTTGTGATGCGCTGCACATGTTGTACTTTTTGGTCAACGAGATTATCCCAAATTCCCTCCTCTGAAACATTAAATAAATCATCTGCTGAAATTACTCCCCGTGTAGAATTTAACCTACTATGAGAAGATACTATAACATCTATATTACCAAGATATTTTAGTTTTAGGTTGGCTTTGGCCCGTTCAATTGATAAAACTTCAACTAAGAGATCACCAGATTTCATCTTGCGAAAATTTTTGACATTTCCAACTGTACCAATAAGACTCTTTTTAATTAAAAAAGGGAAACATTATCAAAATTGATCTCAGTTCTTTTAAAAACAAAATATTTCTGATCCTGTGTCATTTGTTGCTCCATAGGGAATAAAGAATTAGAAGTGCATTCCATAGAAATAGGTTAATTACTTCAAGGCCTGACTGCACCACCCACCATCGAGCCCAACGAGGGGATGCAGTATAACTGCATCAGTGCTAGCCAGACCTCCTTATACGCTTTCAATATATCTCTGGCATGGCCTCCATACTTATCGAGTCACACAGCAGATATATGATCGCTTGATCCATGGAAGCCTATTGGCATGCTGAAAACCACAACACACCTCCCGTTTACCTGAAGCAGAGCCTAAAGTAATGTGTTGGTCTCCGAGAGCCTCAGTCTTCAGGATCCTCCTTTCCAGGGACACGGGTATCCGCGCACGGCAAACACGGGGGTGATTTAGTTCCCAAGAGAATCTAATAGCAGCAGGGTGGCAATAGCTACTCAAGGGAGCCCTGAACCCATTACAAGGCAATCACAATGAGGGAGAAAAGTAAGAAAAGCATGAGAGGTGAGGAGAGAAGAAAAGAAAGAAGAGGACAGTTCACTAGGGTACCTGGGGATTGTGACACCAGTGTTTACCTAAAGAAGGTAAGCCCCCTGAGGGGATGAAATAAGACGAGCAAATGGACATATGTATTCTTGCGAACAATCTTTACAAATTATTTGCGTGCTAGATAATAACTAGGTATTACTGATTAGACATTTACTTTACTTTTAAGCACACTATAATTGGATAGAAACCGGACACAACGAATTCTACAATAATTAGAATATTTAAAATTGATTTAAATTCTGAGAAACTTTATAGAACTGATTTTGAATGAAAAATTTCAACGAAACAAGGAAAATTAATTTTCGCAAAAATACTTATTACATTTTTACTTTTTTTTAAAAAAAGACTTTATTTAATTAATTCCTCTCATAAATAAGATACTTTTTGATTAAATATTTTGTGACTGATTAATCTCCGTTTTCAATTACGCGTGAGGATTTGATAAGCAAGTTTCCAAGGAAATAAAAAAAATTGTTTCTATGGTTATAAATTTATTTTATGAGCTTAGAACTGAATTAAATATACCCTTAAAAAATGAAAAAAATAAGAAAATATATGAACCCATAGCAACATTGAAATAAAAAATTACGTATTTAAATATTTTAATTCTCAGTACATATTTTTGCTCTTTTGTACATAAATTTGAATATGTAACTGTCTTTAAGCAACTGTTTAGTTATATTACTTCATCTTTTGAATGAATAAGATTAATGTAAGATTAATGTAAGAATCATGTAGTCGAAATACTTTTCCTACAATTCACAATATTTGATCATCAATTGTTAATCAAAATTATATGATACACACATAGGACACATTGGAAACTAATTTATTAAAAACGCTTTTAATAGATAATACAGCTTATGCGATAATGATATTCTTTTATACATTTTTAATAAAAATAAGAATACAACTTTTTTACTTCGACTACACACACACAAAAAAAACATCTATTATAAATATTCAAATAAAAATATCAGTTAACTAAATTAACGGATCCATTTTTTAAATATAAAAAAAATATTTTCGTATATTTCCTAAAAAAAATGCTCATACATTTTACATAGATTAAAAGTGCTTTTAAATTAAAATATAAATATTTTTGATTTGGCTTGGGTTTCTGTCAATCAGTCAGCCAATATAGGGTTTTGTCACTCGATCAAAACATTTTTAAAGCGAGTTAAATGTAAGCAAATATATTTTAATGGAACTTTTAAAATCAATGGGTTGATTTTAAAATAGATTTTTTTTATAAACTGTTGTTAAAGTTTCAAATATTTTATATTATTCAAATATTTTATATTCGCTTAAAGCATCAAATAATCTAAAAATAAAAATTCTAAATTTCAAGGCCACAAAAGTGATTTAATCTTTAAAACAAGCGTATATATATATATATGAGATTTGAGAACATAATAAATAAGAAAAGGCATTAAGTATTAGTATATTTAATATAATGTATACTTTTAATATAAAATTATTTAAACATAGAAAATTTGACAAAATTTTAAAGTTATTTTCAATGTGACAATTAGCTACAACTAATTCTTTTGGACAGAACTAACAAATAGGAGTATGTGGAAATTTACTGCAAAAAACTAACTAGTTCTTACAGTTAGAACTAGCTAATCGAAATAAATGAAAATTATAAAGAACTGGCTAATTTTTTATCCATAACAAACTAATCGAAGCACGTAGCAATCAGCTATAAATAATTAGATAATTCTTACATCCAAAACTAATTAATTGAAATAAAGGAAAATCATTTGCAAGGAACGCAGCTGTCTCAAAATATCTGACATTTAACTATGACGAGAACTTACTTTCTTCGTGTATTTTTATGAAGGAAAGAATATACAACAATAGAAGCAACTTTCTCTCATGCGTCTTACGGCTTAAGCGACGAAAAATATTCACCATTGGCATGAAAAACAATCAAAACTCATCCAAAAGGAAACATCTACGAATTTTCCCAACGATGTTACAAAACCTGGGGAAAATAATAAACCATCGAAATAGAAGCAGAGCCCCTTGATAAGGACTTCGAAAACAGCAAGGAGAGGCAAAATTCCGATAGTTTATATATATGAAAACGTTTTGCTTGTCAAGGGTGCATATAAAATTAAATAAAAGTTACTTAAAAAAAATTTGGAGATTGTGAAACATAAAAACGTTTCAAACGATTTCAATTTTTCTTCATGCAGAGCAATAGGGTGAGCGAATAAAATAGCTTTTTACGACTTGCGGAGTGCGCTATAGCACAACACTATTCACCCCATCTAGTTGCTATAGAAGGAAAAGGGAAGTTTATATTACACATCTTCTGAACTTTCGAGTGGCTTTGCTGTATTATAATGAAGTTGGGAAAAGATTACTTTTCGGCCTAAGATCTCTCTGGTACTTCAGATCATATTTGGTGATGGTGAAATTCAGATTCAATCCTTAATAAAGATTTCTTCTGGAAATAAAGAATACCAGGTTTTTCTTTATTTCTTAGAGGACACTTTTTTTCTTGGTCTTTTAGTATCTCAATATGATAGCATATTATTTTACATCGTTATTTTGGTAGGTAAATAATGACTGCAGTGTAATTTTAGATATTCTGTAAATATTCAAGATTTAATTTTTATTTTTTTTAAATTTTTAGACTATTAACGAAAAATTAGAGCAGAATTATAAATTATTACCTAAAAGATTGACCAGAGTTGTTACTTTGTATCTTAGTAACTTTTTTGACTTGCTTTTTCTAACAATTTGATCAGGATTGTAACTTATAAATTTTTCCTCAAGTAGTAAAAAACGAAGTGCAAAACCAAATAAAAAAAAACAATAGCCTTTAATATATCACTGGTATCACATAAAAGCTTTTACGAAATCTAATAAATAAGTTTTTATAATAGTTTATAAATTAAGGTGCTTTATTAAAGATACAGTAACAATTTGCAATCAGCTACAGATTTATTAATTTTTTGACAGAAATAAGAACCACTGAAACAAAATTTAATTTTCAGTCTAACAAAAGAAAAACTGTAATAAAATTTAAATATTAGTGCTCACTTTTAGATCAAAATATTTTTAAATAGTAAGATATTGATTAATATTCGAAATTAATAATATCTATTTTCATATGGAAATGTGTGACATTTTAAAAAAATTCATTTATTTCTAATTTAAATCAAACCAAAAATAAACAGAGAACGGCTTTATACAAATTTCCTTTCCAATTTTATTTATTAAATTAATTTATACATCGAAATTTAAAAAAAAATGTAAAAAAAAAAAAACTGATATTTTTTAAATTTATGAAATTATTAGATGCAATCTAAATTTTAAAGAATAGATATTTTAACATTTCTAACTAAATAACAGAACATACGCGACATTTTTAAACTATGAATATTTTTATTATATACATATATATGTCTCGAGCTAGTTCAATTTCGCCCTAAGATATTGGTTTACTTCAATATTGGCTTAGCTAGAATGTATAAATTTAACATGGTTTTACATGGTTAAGGATTTGGCAAGAGACACAAGTAATGAACTTTAAATAACCTAATGAAAGTAAAACAAAAATAAAACATCTGTAACATCAGTTCATTAAAATTTTATATTCATTACATTCAGTCATTTAAGGATTGATTGTAAAAATAAATAAAAGTGTGTGTAAAAACATCGAATAATGTCAACATTTTCTGCCAATTAAAGATTAATTTTACTTTAATCACTATTATTCATATATCAGATTTTACATCAGTAGTTTTAGATTATTTTCAACTTAACTAAAGTGTGTTGGGTTGGATGAAGTTTTAGTTTAAATAAATTTGTAAAAATATTTCCTTTCTTAGTTAAAAATCTCAAAATTTTTCAATCTAGGAATACATGTAATTCATCTGTTCAGCTACAAAAATAGAGATAAAATATTTTCTTCTAATATTAGCAAATAGTTGCTAAATTTAAAATACAAGGTGTAACAGAGCAACGCCCTCTAACGGTCATAAAAGAACTGAGAGAACCAGATGAGCTCTAACCCTCTGCTCGAGTATAATTGTCAGAGTTTTTTTTTTTTTTTTTTTTTTTTTTTTGTTTTAATTTTATCTTTTCTTTTTTGTGTTGTGTGTGATTTCTCAGTGTTGCATAGATGGATATTAAATAAGTATAGAAATAAGCTAGCCGTTTTAAAATTATTTTTCACACCTATGACACTGAAAATTTGACGCCCAAAACGTCCGGCCGAATTTGAAACAATAAATATACCTTTGTTGTGATTTACATTTTGTTAAATCGTCGGAGTTGATGAGTTTACCCAAACTTGTAGAATCTAAATTCATAATGTTTAGCCAAACAATCATATATCAATTTTGGCATAAGTCAAAATTAATTAAAACCAAGCTTTAAAAAAATTATTTCGAACAGCAGATCTGCTTACATGTCTCTTTGTTATTCATTTCTATCTTATGATTATTTTGCTTCTGTTTTGTATCAATGTGTGAAGTAGTTAATACTATTTTAATGAGTTTAAGAAGTCATGCAATTTGATCATTTATACTGAATATGAAAGGCGAAATCAGGTTACTTTAGAAATGAAATTCTCAAAATTGTTTGAAAATAAGTTAGTCACACAGACCACGGTCACCGAGAAGCTACAAGCTTGTTTTGTTTTCTTTTCTTTTCGAAATGCGCGATTCTGTTCTCGCAATAGATTTATTACTTTCAAGTGCCTTTTGAAGGAAGGAAGAGCTCCTTTTTTTCTCGTAACTAAATAATTCTTAAAGAGAACATTATTTCTCTATGAATTTATATTTTATTTTACAAAAAAAATAAGTATAAGATTTATTGAAATTGAAACTTATCTAATAAATAAAGTAATATGTGTTCATTATATGATATATAATATTGTTTAATTATTTAATTGCATTTAAATGATTTTAGGAATAACGAAAGATAATTTTATCAATTTTATAACTATGTAAACTTTCCTACACGTTCTGTTTTAAATCAAAAACAAAAGTATTAAATTATTAAAGCAAAATGTGTTGCTGAGTATTATTTAAAAGAATGTTATTTGAAAATTTATTTTTGATTCTTGTATTGATCTTATTGTTGTAGAAAATGTGTATTTTTGTATATTTGTTACATTATCTAATAATTCATATTTTTGAGAATGAATATCTGTCACAATAAAATAGTCTGTTACTGCATATATAATTTATGTTGCGGAAATAATTAGATTATCTATTTGAAAGAATTTATAAATATTCTTAATAATTTTTGTGCATTAATAAGAAAACATTAAATACTCTATAGATAATTATTTTAATTAAGTATTTCTGAAATTAATTGTATGTTTGTATTGTTTTTTATATATTCAAAAATTGTTTTAAAATTTAAATCATAATTATTCTTTTTAATTTACAAGATTATTATTTTCATATTAAGTAGTAAGTAGAGAGTGACGATTTCACTGTGTTTGCTATATATCTAATATTTTTAGTAATTGTACTGACTAGTTTCTAGTACTATTTTAATTATTTACTACAAAAGTATTACTTTCTTGTTATTCCAATAATTGAAATACATTGTCTTCTTCTAAATTGATTATACTAAAGTGTTTGATTTGATGTTTCTGTTATTTGAATAATTTTATGTTTAAGAATTTCCTTTTGGTATCATTTGATTTTCTAAATGTTTATATCTTAGTTAAGGTATTAAATTTATGACTTTTTTGAACTTTAAAAAATTTTACATAATTTACTAATATTGAAAGACATTGGTAAAAATATCATTTCTTGGCAAATCTAAAAAAAACAAGACCTCCGAACTCTTGCAACAGAGCTTGGTTTGGCTGTGTTAGATGAGATGAAAGTAATTGACTTTATAGAACTTATAACTAAAAGTGATAATTATGAAGAAGAACTTGTGAAAAACATGCTTAGTGTTATAATAGAGGATAGCTTAGAAGCTGAAAAAGTTGCAGACTTGAGAGATTAGCAAAAGAAAAGGAAATTGAAGAAGAAAGATTGCGTAAGTCACAAGTTGAAGAACAATTGCGTTTAGAAAATTAATGAGGTTATGAATTGGAAAAGCTTAGGTTTCAGCTCGAAGCTCAAAAGGCATCTACCTCAATTTTAGGCTCTTCTGATTCTGAATGTCCAAAATTCAAACTTAATCGTATCATTCCTAAATTTAATCCAAAAGAAGATGAAATCGGACTATTTTTGATTATATTCGGGAGACAGTTAAAATTTATGAGTCTTCCCGAGTCTTCTTGGATACCGAATTTAATTGGCTCTTTGCCAGCTGAAATAGCACAACTGCTTGCTAGAGAAAATGAGCAAGATGCACAAAATTACCAAAAGGTGAAGGAAATTCTCATTAAAAGATTTAGGGTTACTGCTGATAAGTTTCGACAGTTATTCTCTCAACACAGGAAAAGTTCTAATACAACATGGCGAGACTTTTACTTTGAATTAGCTTTTTATTTTGAGGAATGGATAAAAGAAATGAATATTACAACTTTTGATCAACTCAAAAGTTTATTAATTGCTGATCAAATTAAGAAAAGAACTCCACCAGAAGTCAAAGATCATTTTCTTGACTCTTGGGCAAACTGGATTAATCCCCTAGATATAGCTGAAAAACTGGATGCTTATGAGAATGTCCGGCAAGGAACAAAGAAGCAATTGAGCCAGTTTCAAAGGAAAACATATTCAAGAGATGAAAACAGAAAAACCATTCCAGATAGAAAATTTCGTCCTGTGGTTAATGCTCCAGAAAATGCTCAAAATCGATATTCAAAAGTTCCAATAACTCGTTCCTCTACTTCTAGATTAGATGGAAGCTCATCCATTCAATGTTTGGGTTGCGGAACGCCTGCAGTAATCAGATCAAAACGTCCTATTTGCACAGGTTCTAAACATGAAGATACAACTGTTAATTGCATGAGCTTATTCACTAATAATATAAATACAGATCTGTCAAGTACGATAGTCTTTGAATTGTTTGGTAAGAAGATTGCAGTTTGTGCAGATATTGGTGCTTCACAATCAATTGCAGGAGAAAAGTTATGTAACTTTTTACGAGATAATTGAGTTGCTTTTGGAAACAAACAATTTCGCTCACTCTAGCTGATGGAAAACCTTCAGTCCATGGTTGCCCTTAAAACTAAATGGGACCTGGCATTTTTGCAAAAATCCACAGAGACACTATTTGTTCTACGTAAAACCTACTAATGCAAGAAAAGCATCAGAAATTTCTAAAACTTCAATAGTGCCTGAAACTACAACTGTAGTTCACTTGAGAAGTGACGAAGGGAGACATCCAACAGAGACGCAAAGAGGAAAACTAAATTGCTTCCTTCAAAGTTACAAGTTTGAACAAGGGGGAGAGCCCACTTCTTTCATTAAGCACAGAATAGAGACATTAGACACTAATCCTGTATCTGTTCCACCATATCGTATGTCTCCAGTCAAGAAAGAAATACTTAAAGAACAAACTGATGAATTGTTAGCAAAGAATATAATCGAACCATGTGAATCAGCTTATGATGCTCCTGTTGTACTCGTGGAAAAGCCCAATGGGAAAATCAGATTATGTGTAAATTACAGAGGTCTCAATTCTGTTACAAAACCTGACACTTACCCATTACCTCGAATGGGTGATCTCTTGAACGAGGCGACACCGACATCCTATATGTCTACCATTGACTTACTATATGTCTACCATTGACTTACAATCACCAGGTTCAAGTAAATGAGGCTGACTTAGACAAAACTGCTTTTATTTGTCCTTTTGGCACTTATCGTTATCTACGTAAGCCTTTTGGATAAAGAAAGTACCTGCCACTTTTCAACGCCTAATAGACAAATTCAGGAGTGGTCTGAAGGATGTCTTCGTACTCTCATACTTGGATGATATCATAGTCCTATCAGGTATATTTGACAAGCATTTGAAAGACATAAAGACTATTTTTGAAAGACTTTCTCTATTTAAACTCCATGCAGATAGAGATAAATGCAATTTTTCCTGTGAACGTGTTAAGTATTTAGGCTTTTGGATCACCAGAAGTGGAATCGAAGCTGATCGGGGAAAATTGCATCTATTCAAAGAATTCCTGTTTCAAATGTCAAAAAACTCCAACCGTTCTTACAAACCTGCTCATGGTTTAGAAGATATGTTCCGAACTTTGCGGACATAGAATGACCTCTTAGCTACCTAACTAAGAAAAAAGTCTATTGGTCGTGGGGATTCGAACAGCAAAAATCTTTCGAAACTTTGAAAGAACGCTTGAGAACAGCCCCTGTGTTAAAACAACCGGATGGATCTATGCCTTTTGTAATTCGCACCGATACTAGTAACCATGCCCTTGGTGCAGTCCTTTTACAAGGAAATAGTCCAGAAGAACATGATATCGAATATGCGAGTCGTTTGTTGACCCCAGCAGAACGCAACTATTCGACTACTGAGCGCGAAGCTTTAGCAGTAGTTTGGGCACTGGAAAAATTTCGTGACCATCAAGAAGTGATTATTCTTTTGATAATCAACCTCTTAAATGGTTTCTGAGCATAAAGTCTCCCTCGGGATGCTTAGCAAGATGGGATTCAAAGATCCAATGATTTAACTTAAAAATAGAACATACACCTGGAAAAGCAAATGTTGTGGCCGATGTTATCAAGACCAACTTATTTTCATGATGATCCAAATTATGAAATGCATGCAATGTCTGTCGATATGCCAACTAGGAAATCAAGTGATATTCGTAAAGAACTGTTGGCAGATACAGATGTGAAGAAAATTATTGATTGTCTGGAAGACAATGATAAGGGTGAAAACTTTGCTAACTATATCAGTTGAGGATATATAATGAACGAAGGTATTTGGTATCGTTATTCGCCTGAAACGGATTCAGACGATGCCCAATTAGTTGTTCCCATCCAAGAACGACAAAGAATTCTGTAAGAACACCATGATGCTCCTACAGCTGGTCATTATGGCGTAGAGGGTACCTACAATAAGATAGCTTCCAGATATTATTTCCCAGGCATGAGGAAGTACATCTCTAATTATGTCAAAACATGCGCAGAATGTAATCGGTATAAACCAACAAATCAGAAACATGCTGGTCTGCTTAGAACACCTATTTATGCGCAAAGATTCAAAACTCTTGCGATTGATCTCTTTGGTCCACTCCCAGAAACCCCAACAGGAAAGAAATGGATATTTATGGTGGAAGATACGAGTAACAAATGGGTTGAGTTATTTGCTCTTAATGAAGCCACAGCGTCAAACTGTGCCAAAACGCTACTTGAGGAAGTTTATCTACGCTATGGACTTTCTCGAAGATTAATGAGTGACAACGGATCTCAATTTGTTAGTGCCGTCTTCTAGCAGGATTGTTATTCGTTAAATATCAAACAGGACCTCATCCCTGTTTATTAAAAATCTAAAATTCTTTAATCTAGGAATACATGTAATTCATCTATTCAACTACAAACATATATAAAATTTTTTCTTCTAATATTAGCAAATATTTGCTAAATTAAAAATACAAGGCAAATAACTAAAACTTAGGACAGTATGAATCCAAATAATTAAGGAAGTCTTACATATTCAATAAAATTAATTTATACAACATAAAAACAGAGGTTAATTGTGGTTACAAACAAAACCTATTATAATTAAATTTTCTAACACATGTATATGACGCTTAAATATATTGAATTCTTATTTTCTTAATTACTTAATTTAATTTTCACAAGAAAGTGAAAATTAAAATATCAAAAACATAAAACAGCGTTTTTGAGCCTATTCAATACGTTGTAAGCATTTCATGAAAGGATTATAAGAATTCGAGTCGCTAATTGAATTACTAAATTTATTTAATAAGTTAAGTAAATAATTTAAATTTTTAGATCTTGAGCTAGATTAGAAGTGTAACCATTGATTCACAACACACATATATATATATATATATATATATATATATATATATATATATATATATATGTATATATATATATATATATATATATATATATATATGTAAAATCATACAATATTCATTAAATTTCCATTAAAGCAATTTACAGACTTGTTACCTGTATATAGCCAGGGAAGTCTAAAATACCAGATCACTTCACATTTATTGAAATTCATTCATTTGGTGAATAACAAAACTTGTATAGGGAAATAAAAAATACCAATCAATGTGTATATGTGGAAAACTAATTAATAAACATCAACTGATACATTAATGAACACTTTAAGCTTTAGTGTAAGTAGGTTGTGTTAAGTACTAAATAACAATAATCTATTTCACAAACAGTATTTTATTTATCCTTCTACCAGTATGTAATATCTCATAATATATATATTACAAGTATTGGGATAAATTTTTCATTGAAATATATTAATAAATTGGAAATTTAAAATATTTTCATTTTTTAAATTTGACGTAAAATAAATCAAAATAAAAACATTGCCAATACTTCACTTTAGAATTAATGAACTAGAGACTAGGAAATTTCCAAATAATATTCTTAAAATGTTTTTTGCAAAACATGTAATTCAGCATTATGTCTTTGAGACATACGTGAGTAAAGTGTAACTATTAGAAGAACGACTCTTGATTTGAATTATGATTTTCAGTCTCTATTCAGGATGAAAGCATGGTAATGACAATTCATCCACTTCTCTCGCTCTTCTTTTTCACGAACTGTTTTCAATGCAGCGCCTGCACCAGTTGAAATGATTAAGATCCGTCATAAATCGTCGGCATTTAATTAAGTTTCACTTAGCAGAGGCATTTACTTACAAGCCGGCCATTCTTCCTTCAAAGATTACGTCCCCTAACAACCCGTAGAAGAGCTCAGCAGAAAAAAAATCGCATCAACAACTGTGAAGAATTTTAAATATTTCTCGAGTGACTGAACACCGATGAAGGTTTTAAAAACGCATTACATACATTTCAGCAATAGCAAGAAAGACCATTTTTTATCCAGTTTCTCTTGCATTCATAAACGTGATTATAATAACGTGTTTTAAGCCGAATATGCATTTTTAAGGCTTACATTCAAGACTTAAAGACCTAACACTTGAAGTCGCACAGCTTTTGCATCATTTAGCAATAAGACTTTATTGAAAAAGTGGAACATAAAAATGGTATCACTAACGTCTTCAACTTTGTTGGAAGGATGAAAAATGTTTAGTTTTAAGTGAGAGTTGATATGAAATGTATAGAATACATAAAAAAAGCAGTTTCATAAAACTATTTAAAGAATAAAGAATAAATAGAACCTTATAAAAAGAATATCTTATAAATCCAGAATATAATTTTACAGCTTTTAACAAAAACACAGATATTACGCAAAAATAATAGAAAATTACGCAATTGTACAAAAAATATCCGCACTGATAAAATGATGTATTTCTAATTAAAAATCCCTAATATGCGAAACATTTATTTTTATGACCATTATACCAAAGAATGCATAATATAACATAAAAGAAAATGAAGCAAATCTAATATAAAGTTGAAAATATTCGCATTAATCTAGAATGTAATAGTGAACACTTTTGCACGTGTGTTGAGAACACTATTAAAAGTGTTAAAATTACGTTGGATTCTTTTAAGAAATGCTGTTTTCCATTAACCTAATAATTAAGTGTTACTTCAATAGAAACTCTGTTAAGAAGCATATAACTAATAAAAGTCACTCTAAAACAATTAGGTATATGCAATGGATATCAAGATATATATATTTTTCTTTTTAATAACTTAACAGTTCTTTTTCTAAAAATGAATCGAGAATTGTTTCTGAAGTTAAAGCTCTAATGTTTGGACTTTGCTTGTGAATTTATGTGTCATTAAAAAATGCTTTTTTCAAAACATTGATATTTTTAAACTGAATCTCAAGAATCATCGTAATAAGAACTTAATTTCTACTTGAAGCTTCGTTAAAACAATTTTTAAAAATGTATCCTCTCACTTTTATATGCATATCATTCAATGATAAAGAATAAATAATGAACTACTTTTTTACAATTTTAGCTCAAGAAGAAAAGGACAATATTAATAAAATAAGGAAATGTTTGGCAAATTAATATTATATATATATAAATGTCAACTATGTTTTTTAAACACAAATCATACATTGCACGAAATAAACTTTTGAAGCCATCTAAATTATTTAAATAATTTATTTTTCCTAATCTCTAATTTTCGGATTTAGAAAGAAATATTCCACAAATGTTGAAAAAAATGCGATGCAAGGAACTTTTTTAAAAATAATTCAGAACATTTCATTTTTGATGTTTATACAACAAATATAAATTTTAAAATTTTGTGGGTGTGTGTAACTGTTACCTTACTATTCTATACTTTTCAAAAACTTAAGGAGAATATCTTTTTAAGTTTACGAAAAGTATAAAATATTTAAAACTAATATCACTCGTGGAATATGTTTCCTTCAAAAATATTTTTTCCTAGTTGCAGTAAATAATTGGTTGCAAGGCATGTCTGTGAATGTTTACAAGAAAAAGAAACTCCAGACACAGTTATTTAATTTCACGCCAGAACAAAAAACATGGAATCTTGTTATCACAGAAGTTATAATTTGCTACATCTTCTACAACTTCTCTTTGCATTTGAGATTGAAGTAAAATGTTGAATTTACTTTTGTGCAAACTTTTCTTTCTTGGAATAAAAAGGAAAAAAAAACTCATCTTTTCGTTTAAATGGACTTAAAAAAAAAGAACAGCTTTAATCCAGAGAGATGGGGGATCTCATCTTAAAAAAAAATGCCAAATTCCAGAAAATCTTTGTTCTGAAGTTCTTCTTACCTCTCCAGCAAACTTTTCGACAAGCATTCAAAACAACCAACACTTTTCTCTATCTTGTTGAAATTCAAAGGATTGTAGGCAACCTCTTCTTCCTTTACTTCACTTCTATTCTGTTTTACTTGCTTTCTAGTTCGGTTTATTTTCCTCTTTTACGGACTCGTCCTTACATCGATGCTAGTCGATTCCTAGCAGAAATCGATGTTTTTTCTCCAAAAGCTCTGTTCTTTAGCCACCAATAGAATGGCTAAAACTACAACAAGAGGGAAAATCGCTTTTTTCACCCGCCTTGCAGTATATATATATATATATATTTCACGTTCATAGTTTCTTCCCTCACCTTCTGTGTTTTGAAGCCTGAGGACTTTCTGAGGTGGTGAAAGAATGAGGAAGATGGTAGAGATTTGCTTACACTTTCTGGGCAAGAATCTATACTGTTTCTTTGGTTACTCAAAAACTTTTTCAAAATTCATGATTTTGCAGCTTGAAATGCTATTTATTTGCAGGCATATTTTTCTTTCGGAAAAAAATACTACAATTTATCAAAAATTACACTAAACTAAGATTTGAAGTAGTTGAAAGACTTATCGACCTTTAAAATAGCAATCAGAAGTTAAAAATGGAAAATATAACATAGATATTAGTTCAACAATAGTAGATAGCAAATTAAGATTTTAAGC
>CM057809.1:110308698-110371198 GCA_030067965.1 Latrodectus elegans
CAAAGTGTTCCATTTGATTTGCTTATATTTAATGCAGCATTTCCTTGAAAAATATTATATCGTTTGACCTTATAAACTTCTTAAAATTTTAAGCATTTCATTTAACAATTTGTTTAAAACATAATAAATTAAATAAAATTTCAAATATTCATTTATTTTAAAAAAGTTTTATTTTTATGTAGAAATATTACTACAGATAATAATTTTTTAAATTATTTTCATATCTTGAAAAATTTCGATTAAAAATTTTATAAATAGTAAAAAATAACAAAAAGTATAATTAATTAGATTAAAAAAGTAGTTATACGAGACATAAAATTAAGAATCAATCAGCGTTAACTAAGTGTGGTAGTTTTTTAGAGAATATTTTATACGTAATTTGTAAATATGTATCTAACGTACATACTTATAAATAAGCAAAAATAATTTATAAATATGTTCTATTAAGAAAAGATTAACATTTCTGACGAAAAAGTGTTATTAAATTTAATAAAAAATTAATCCATGGAAGCGTCAAACATTTTTAAATATACAAGTTTATAAACAGAGATTTTAACTGAGAAATGTATTTAGAACAGTATAATAAATATTATACGATGCAAAGGTCTTTTAGGAAAACTATTTCACTATGGGCGGCAGTTTTACTCAACCCCGTCACATATCAAAAAATTCACATGAAAAAATGTTCCATCTTTTATTCTTTACTAAACGCTGTCAGATATTGCGCATTTTATGTGAAATAAAAATAAAGCAGCTATTATCAGTATCGGGTTTATACACATATCTAAGTTATTTTACTGACGTGAAAAAAATACAACCAAAAAGATGGAAAAAGGATTTAGATAACAGTAGAATTTTCAATGCATTATCTGATAGCGTTGGAATTTTCAAGCATGACTTTTAACTGAAACGTTTGACGAGTGTAGTATATGAAATTTAAGCGATAAAGAAGGTGTGTGCTTGTTTTGAAGGTTACTTCTATTTTACTGTGGAAGAGCGTGACTTTTAATAAAAGAGGTGAGAAAAAAAAAAGCTTTGAATTGCAAAGCTTGAAAGAGCTTTTTTGTTGATCTGTTTCGTTATTGTTAGGAACCGAAAGCAAATTACAGTAGACGATCATTATTATGAACCTGTAATCGACGAACACTCGTGATTTTAGAAACTAGTAGCAGGCTGGTCCCTAACAAGGTCCCATAGACGCAATGATAATTTTAATTCCTATTTAAGAACTAAAATTTTTGAAAAATCTGTCGTTTGCGTTTTTTTCAATTATTATTTTTATTTTATGAATTAGAAACCTGGATTGACGTTTGTAGTGGAGAATCATAAATCCCTTCCATTGTGAATAACCAATTGTACTCAGATATAATTTGTGTTGCAAGTGCCAGATTTCCTGAAACAATCCGTGGTGGATTTTTCTCACATCATTTAACTCCCCTATTTAATGGTGTATACTAAAGTAATTTTGACATGTAGATTTTATTAATAACTGATGAAAGTCCATAACATTTACCTAACGACTTGGCAGCAGATGAGCTATTCATTCATGAACTTCGATAAAGAAACTTCTTGCGGCTCGAAATTTTCTTTCAAAGCTCTAAGAATGTGAACTCAGATATAATTTATACGTAAGAACTATTGGATAATTAAGTTACTGAGAACTTAATTATGAACAGTGAAATGCTCTCCTAAACTTAGCAAAAAATGGAAAGATGAAGTTTTGTGTGATAAATCAAACTGAAATATTTTTGTGTCTTTAATAAAAGGGAAGTAAGATTTTTTAAAGGATTAAATTTTTTTTTTGTATTTTTATTTTTTATAAATGGCATATTAAATATATTTTCAAATAAAGAGGCAGTAGTGTAGTTAACTAATACTCAGTTTCCTATTGTATATTACGAACATTTTTATGGGTATCCGTAAAAAGGATCCTTTACTGTTTATTATAGAGGCGGTCATATATTCTAAGAGGGGTACCTAACTAAATATTTAATTACTATGAGTGGGTATGCAAACCTCTATAGAATTCAAAATGGTGAATTTATTACTGTGGAAGTTTACATTGGCATTGTATAGGACATACATTCCTGAGATTTATATCAAAATGTTCCCCAGATTCCATTACAGAATAGGTTTAAAATTGGATAATAGTTATAAATCCTCGAGATGTACTCTATGTATCAAACCTAAGGTAGTCGAGAATGCATGCGGAGGACGCTTCAATCAATAGCGCACAAATATGTGTACTTATATAACGGTATGGCTATAAAAGCCATTATGTTTGGTTGACTGAAAAGGATTCATTTATTTATTAATTATATGCGAGAGTATCGTATTTCATTGAAAATATATAAAATTACAGATGACTAAATGAAGACTAAAATATTAAGATAACAGATTTAATAAACTTGAATGATTTGAATTGGAAGAGATACCCAGATTAAAATAAGAAAATTTTTTATTTATCTGCATATTAATATTTGTTTTCGTATATGTTCATTTACTTTTTGTGTTTAGTAAATAAACGTTTTCTAATGACCACGGAGTTGCTTTTGTCAGTAATTATCTGGAAGAATTTACAGTACACAATATATTTACAGTACGGTATAGCAAGCGAAATCCCCGGATTATTGTCCTTCACGAACACATATGGTATGTTTTACGGAGTGCTACAAGTCGAAAAACTCTTAAGGCCAATTTGCATCTTTTGGAAGGCAGACTTATTTTAAGAATTGTGGAACAATGTGAGTTTATCCTTTAATCTATATAAAGTAGCTGAACCCATAAAGCATTAGAATGTATAGCATATTTTCTAATAAGTTAGATTGTTGACACATAAAATTTTTTATTTTCATAAATTTTGTTTTTTCATTGGTTGTACTTGCCTACTAAATTTATATACATAAATCTTTAGTATTTATTTCATTTTTGGTGAGAAATTGCAATTTATACCTGTAGCCTAAAATTTGGACATTAATTATAATACGAATCACGTCATTTTTTTAAAAATACTTATTCCGCTTAAAGCTTTGTTTAAAATAAAATTATAATTTATTTATGAAAAAAATTAAAAATGTTTTACATACGCAGAAATATTTTAAGTTATTTACTACGTAATGATGACAAAAAAACTTCGTTTTTGAAATTTGAAAAAAATTGAATTTTGAAAAAATCATTTTGAATAACTATAGTCTGGTGAAATAATGGTAAAACCTATTTTCCCACAAAATTTTATAGCTCAGTAAAAAGCATTTCAACTACATTTTTGGCTGAAAAACAGAGGGTTGACATTTTATAAAGCTAAATGCACTCCATAAACTACAACGAAAATTTTATAAGATATCCTTTAAAAACCGTCGAGACAGCCTACCGTGATGCGACGTTCTTTTTCACAAGCAATTACCAGTTCTCCTCGTAACAGCTGTGATGTATGACGTCATATTCCTTTTCCGTAACATTGTTCTATCAACAGGTTGCCGCACCTCCATTTAATAATGACGATCTTTTCCCATCTTTTTATGATAAAGAGCTGACAAAGATTTTTTCTTTTTTAAAGAAAATATTGCAGACTTTCATTTTAATTTATAGTTTTTTTTTTTTTTTTTTTTTTTTTTTTTAACACCCGTTAAATGAGACATCGAAATAATAAAGTGTGATAAGAAAACGATTGCTAACACTAATAGCTTATTTTTAAATTGGGTTTTTGACACTGTATATCTCTTCACTAATTGGAGAAGATTCAATAGCGGATGAAAAAAAAGGTTGAATTGCAATGAGAACTGTGGTTTTACGTTCTTTTTTTTACGACTGAAGTATTTCTATGCATTTAATAACAAAAGTGTAAGTTTTTAATGCATGTAATATGTTTAATATTATTTTTGTAATTTAATTAGTTAAAATTACAAAAATTTGTGGCGTATAATTTGTGCAACTGTGATACAATATACAAAGTTACTTGAACAGACATTATTGAATCCTGTTTTAAAATAACAGGAAAAAACGTTTCTTTTCTTGATGTTTTCATCGAATAGGGAATTTCAATGTATTGATATCGGTTAAACAAACTTTTTATATTTTTTGTTGTTTTACAAGACACAACATGAAATGAAATTTCTAATTGAAAAGAAAATAATTTCAGACAAAAATTGTAAAACTCTTTTTTCTGTGTGCTCGAAACTTATTCTTTTGAATGTTTTTGTTTACTCTAACGGATTTCATATTATTTTTATAAAATGCAATACAAATCATTAATTATTAATCAATTAAATCATATAATTTAAAAATCTTTCCAATCTTTTATAAACTGTAAATTTTCCCATTTTAAACTGGTAACACTAAGCAAATATAGAATATTTTTATTTCGCACAATTCTTAAGAATCAGCGAATAAACGTTATTTACATATTGAATCATAACTGCTGTTAAAATATTCTTTAGACTTTACATTATCCGCTGTCAAATAGTTAGCGTTTTCTCAAATCAAATAAAGACGAACTTCCGAGAAATTTTAAATTATTTTTCCTCGACTTCTACCAGTGAATATACTTTTTCAATTCTTTTACCCGGTTTCAAAATTTATAACAGAAGATCAAGTCCTCAAAGAAAAGAGAACTGACTTCAGAATATTTAAACTCAAAATTTTTGAATGCGAATTCGATAATGTAGGGTTAAAAATATTGCAACATTATATTTTAAAAATGTGCATAACTTTACGGATATAAATTTCTTTCAGAATGGTTTGCTTTGAACCCTGTTTTTTTAAAAAAATGTGTTCAGTAATTTTTCATTTTATGTGAATAGTTATAAATAATTACAAAAATTATTTAAAAGCATTGCCAGCCAACTTATCTAGTGGCCAGCGTGCCTGACTACGGATAGGGAGGTCCTGGGTTCGAATCCCGGTTTAGGCATGGTTGTACTTTCTCTCTCTCTTTCCTGTCTTTGTCCTCTTCTTGTGAGTGAATGAGGTGTTAATGGTTGCCTGCCCTATAAATGGGTCCCTATGGCATGCGTGTGTACTGAAGTAGTCGGACTCCACACCAAATACGGTTCAATTAGAAAAGTGGAGCAGCGCACCCCAATTTGCCAGCCTAGTTGGCACACAAGAGCAACAACAGCATTTGAAAGCATTAATTGTAATTCACTAAGCCATTTCAAAACAGTTGTTAGTTTCTGGTGATTTTTTCGTTTTACAGAAGTATTAATTCTTTTACAATGTAATTGCTATGATCTATTAGGTAAATTATCTATTAATCTATCAATTGTGTTTTCTATTAACCAAAAATTACAATCTATTAATTATTACAAAAAATGTATATTTAGCCAAGACACCATTGTTTTAATACTTTTTTGTACTCATATATATTACATGATTTATGTGTATTTAAAACCATATTACACATTGTATTTTATAGGCATTCGAAATTATATATTTTTTTACCTTTAGAATGTAAAATTATGCTGATTTTAACGTATTATCCGTATCAATGCGTACACTGATTCCCACAGGATCGTGGTTCTTATTCACAATCCAGTGGGCGCACTGTATCACTTCTGGCATAGGATTTCCCTGGGCACCAAGTACAACGAATGCATCCATTGTGGGAAATACGAATTAAAAATGTTTTATCATATTTTACTTACAGATGAAGTAATTAATAATTATATAACAAAAAATGCATCGTATTTAAATTCATTTTATCTATAAGTAAAAATCATTAATCTTATACAAAGCACGAAAATGTATAAAATTCAATTAAGTCATTAATTACTATTTCTGCCTAACTAGTACCAGAAATTTCCAGAAGAAAATATTATAGTTATAGGAATTAAAGAATTTGCTTTCTCGCCGCTTTTTTTATATTTTTCTCTCTCTTAAGGATTTCATAAATATGACATTTCCCTAGACAGTAATTCCAACTTATAGTTTAAATTAACGCATTCCATCGTAGAAAAATGTTAAGAAATGCCAGATAAAATTCGTGTTATGCAAATAAAGATGCATTGATATCATTAAGCATGAAGTGGACTTTATAAAAACATCGAGATAAGCGAAAGTTCATGGTTAACGAACATCTATATTAAACCAAATCTAGATATTTTTGCAACATAATAGTTAAGGAGCTGCTATTTTAGATGGAAATAAAGCATAAAATTGAATCAAGCGATTCAAGATTTTTTTCTCATAAAAAGGCAAAGCTACAGAATTTTGGCACACATTTATGTAATTGAAACATAATTCCCTTTAAATATGATTGTAATTGCAATACTGAAAAAAACATTATTAAAAACTACATATTTAATTTTTAAATTTCATGGATATTTGCAAATTTTGATTTGATTCTGAATATAGTTAGAATAAAATATTTCAAAAGATTTTCATATGATCTTTTAACAAGAAAGCTCGAATTGTTTGATAAGAAAACGATTGAAAGAAATGGTTTGTGTCGAATGCACTATGATAGGAATGAAAAAATATTTTCATAAAAAAATTTTCATTTAAGCCGCTTTAAATCATTTCATATTCTGAATAGCAAAATAGAAAAGTTCATTTTCTAAAGAACGAAGTATTTCCAATTGATTATTTTCTTATCAACATTTTTAATTAAAAAATGAATTCTAACAATAATTTAAATTCGTTTAAACTGATTGTGTGTGTGAAACTTTAGAATTAAGTTGTCTTTCTTTAAATGGTTAGAAAAGCTTGTTTAAAATCTTTCATTCAAAAAGAATGCATACACAGATGAGTAGGATTTCAAGTAAGAGAAATAATACATCTTTAATATCATGGCATTTTTTTTCCTGATTTAGTCATTTGATCCCTAAAGTCAGGACAGAAATTATTTTTCAATTCTGTGAACTCATTTTTATTTCAAAATTGAAAATTATATTTTTTTTATCTTCAATTCCCCAAACTCTTGGAATTACTGAAATGGGAATAACAATTTGAAAAAAAAATGATAAGATATGTCGCTATAAAATCAATTCTTCCAGTTGCATTGAAATAAGAATGAGACGAAAAATAAAGATGAACGTTATGAATGTTTGAGAAGAATTATTTGTTCTATTATCATATAAATATTTATTTATGTGTTTATATATATATATATATATATATATATACAGTGGTGGCCAAAATTGTGGACACTTTTGGAAATTTTAATGTTTTTGAGTTTTGTATGCTTATATAAAATGTTACGTTTCACAAAATTCAAACTGGTATACATCATTTTAAAGAGAATTTATTACTGAATTCAATGCAAAACACAAAATTCAGTTATTTGCAAAACAAAAAGGTTAAACGATAATAGTTGTCGATATACATTAGATAATGATGATTGCAGTAAGTTATACCAATATTTTTGATTACAGCTTCACATCGACGTTTCATTGAGCTGACATGAGTTTTAAGCTCTTCTTTCGTTATTACATGATGCCAGAAAACAATTATAGTCACAATTATCTCGATTTTATTTGATGGGTGCCTCTTTTGGACAAGAGTTTTCAAACTTGTTTCTTATACACTGCAATTACAAGTAGGAATTTTTGTAAAAATTTCTAATATTTAGTCAAGAAGCAATGACATCAAGTAAAAGAATATATTGGACACCTAGAAAGAGATGTAATATTATTGTGTTACGAGAAATTGGTCTTTCCTATGCTTAAATTGGAAGACGGGTGGTTCAGTGACTACATCTGGTGTCCGAAAGTTTTGTTTACGATATCAGGAGACAAATTCAATAAAAAACAAAGAAGGAAAAGGCCGAAAAAGGTGCACCACATCTATTGATGACAGAAGAATAAAAAGACTATGTCTCCAAGATAGAAAAATGTCATCAGCGACCATCCGAAGTGATCGGAATAATGCTGGTGCTTCTTGGTGTTTCAGGAGGAACAATCAGGAGAAGATTAACAGATGTTGGACTGAGAGGAAGAATTCCACGAAAAAAGTCTTATCTTAATTTTCAGCAACGGAAAAAAAACAGTGGGAAAAGGAACACATCAATTGGACAGTGGTTTTGATCAGTGGTCACAAGTTATATGGAGTGATGAAACTAAGCTATCGTTATTCGGTAATGATGGGCGACAATATATAGAAAGTAGAGTAGGAGAAGAGCTACATCCTGACTGTATTCAAGCAACTGTGAAGAACCCAGTTAGTGTTATGATTTGGTCATGCATGTCAGCAGATAGTATTGGTCCCCCTTCATGTCATCGATGGGATACTGAATGCCAGAAAATACATTGACATTATTCTAGAACCAAAACTTCGACTTTTCTCTTTCCCAACAATGCTTCGTTTATTTTTCAGCATGATTCTACTCCTTGCCGCACGGCCAAAATATAGAAAGAGTGGTTTCGTACAAAGAGCATTAAATTGTTCTCCTGGCCAGGAAACAGTCCAGACCTCAATCCTATCGACAATTTGTGGCACAGTTTTAAAACTCTTGTCCAAATAAGTCACCCATGATATATACAAGTTTGCATTTTGTGAAACGTTACGTTTTCTATAAGCATACAATGTTCAAAACATAAAAATTTCCAAAAGTGTCCACAATTTTGACCACCACTGTATATATATATATATGTATGTACATACATACATTTAAATATTACAAAGTATACAGGCAAATAATTTCTTGAATATTATTTTTTATTAATAACATAGTAAATTTTTAACACGTCCACAGTATAAATAAAATCATTTACAGATATTTCATCTACCTGTGTAAAAAATATAACTAGCACATTAAAGAGTAATTACTAGAATTTAGAAAAAAATAAAATTTAGAAAGTAAATATTTTCAAATTATACGCAAAAATATATAGATATATTATTTCTAAATACATCGATGAGTCTGTAAAAATCTTAGATAGTATTTATAAAAATTAAAAAAAAAACTTATAAATTTATATTGATGAATATAATTCAAATTTAATTTAGATAGAAGATAGTAAGATTTTTATTCAGGGCTTGTTTGGTAATAAATTTTGAATTGATTTTCGTTTTTTGTTGCACGTGTTTTGAAAGCGAAGGTTAATTCGAGAAGGGCGTACGACTCAGAAGTGGACTGAAAAACGCGTTTAAACGTAAAATTTCAAACTTATATTTGAAAAAGTAATAATCAATTAACAGTCAAAAAACTAGAGATATATTATTTCATTTTCCTGCGAAATATGGATATTAAATTATAAAAATAATCATTAAAACAATTTAAACAATAAGTGAAAATTTATTTATATCCACAGAAGCAGTATACATTTATAAGAAAGTGAAGAAAATCGTGCAGAATAAATCCAAGAGCTCCCCATCTGCTTTCCATTTTATGCGAAAAATAAAAAAGCGCCCATCGATCGAACCGCCCGTTATTCCTTTCTTGATTCTCAGGACAAATCTGATTTCAGTCAAACAAAGAGACCGACAATTTAAACTTTGAATTCTTTGAAAACGAGCAATCGAAAATAACAGTTGCTTTTCGTTTGATTAAGTCTCGAGAAACGTACGGTGCTCGTAATTTTCGGAAACGAATAGAAAACATCATTAAAATGAAGCAGCCGCCATGTTCGTTTGTTTTACGGCATAAAAACCGTTAATTACATCTCGGCAAAGTAATTGAATTTTGTTTTCTCTCCTCACACACATACGCGTTCGAAGATTCGCGTATGCGAAGTTCGCTCTCAAAGTAAATTTCTTCAAAGTATTTGCGATAATCATCACCTTCACGTTTGGCGGCCATTAAATTTTTTTTTTTTTTTTTTAAAAGTCGCTTCTTTCCGAAAAGGGCAGCAATTGAAAGAAGAAAACTTTAAATATATCGGCTATTGAAAGTGATTAGAGTTTATGTCCTCCCCTAAACTTCAATCCAATCTTAACTTCTTAGCTTTTTGATGGATGGCTCTTAAAAGCTATAAATTTCGAACCTGTCAGTGGTAATTGATCGAGAATCTATACATAAATTAATACATCTCCTTTATTTCTTCGGAAATTATGCCAAAATATACGTAACGAGGAAGAAATTGAAGAAAGCTGCTTATTTAATGTTTAGGGTTTATTGAAATATTTTAGTTATGAAGGTATTTTAAAATCAATCATATTATTCTTTTAATATAGTATTTTGCATTGACCTGATGTTACGTAATTTTTACAAAGAATATTTAATTAAGACTGCAATATGAGGAATGGTTTAAAGAACAACCATGGATTTTTGTACAAAAATGTATTAAAATTTAGGGCTAATATATCAAAATTCATATTTGATTAAGGCTAAGATGAGATCTCCTAAACCTATTACATCTCTTGTTGTCAGATACGGTGTCCCTGGAGGTAACTGACCTAGAAAAGATGAATCCATAATAGATACTATTGCAGTTGACTTTTTCAATTGACCATTCATTTATATAATAAGTTGATGGTACGTAATTGTATATGTAGATTACACACATATAGAGCTAAATTAAGTTGAATGACTCAAAGAATGAAATTGTAAAATAAAATAATGACAATAACTAATATACATATTTTGCTTTATGTTTGGAGAAAACAAACCCTTCTAATTTCAATATTTCTGTTGTTGATTGATAACTCTCCATGGGGACAGCTAGGTTTGAAAACTTTAATGTACCTGCAAAACCTATTGCAAATAATTATTGCTTGAATTTCAACGAAATTGATCTTCAATTGTTAATGTCATTCTGTATTAAGTTTATACCATCTGTATAGATAAATTTTGCACATACAGACAGAAAAAAATTAGAAGCATAGAAATATAGGGCCCGGCATTCACTTTACTATAAGTATATTCAACTTCCCTGTCCAAATCCAAAGTCTAAAAACTTGCAAAAAAGAGAAAAGGCTAATGTTGAGTAACTAACACAAAATAAATGTCCTGACGCGAGAGATATTTTATTTGATTAATGCTTAAAGAAAATCATTTACTTTTATTTTAGCCACAAAAATTTCCTCATTTATTATAAATCATTTGAATAAATTATGTTTCTTAATAATTTTTGACTAAATAATGTCTGAATCTTTTTACAAATCAACATTATCAAAACAAAATGACAAAAAAAAATCATCTTAATATTTACTAAAGAAATAATTTCAAATTTTTAACGCAATCATACTTTTCTTACTATCGGAAATCAAATATTAAGGTCATAAAACAATTTATTTTGTTATAAATTAGAGATTAAACGTTAAAAATTACAAACACATTCATACATCAACTGATAGCAACACAAATAGCAAATGCATTTGACTTCAAAATTCGATGTGAAATATGTAGGACACAATACAAGGTATAGTGCAGAATGTTTTTGTAGAATATTTCGAAAAAACTGATCACATTCAAAACAATAATCGTACAGTTCGAAATAAGCAGTGCAACTTCTTTCGTTACACTTGAAATATTTGAAACTTGACGCAATGTTAAAAAGATTAAATGTTGCTAAGAATTTAGATAAGCCTGTAATCTCCATTTCATTTATTAAGTAGAAAATACAGATAAAGACACAAAAAACGAAATTACTTTTCTTCCTATATATCCTTAGTGGTCGAAGCAAAAAGCTTATGTACAGTTTATAAAAATTATTTTATAAAGAATTAAAAAACCATTATGAGGAAATATGTTTTCATGAAGTTTCTCAACATTCTCAGCTTTTAAATATTTATGTTTCAGGAATAACCACTTTATAGATCTAACCTAGCTTTCATAAGCTATGAAAGCTAGATTATTTTTAAAGGAATTATCAGCAAAATAATTTAGTCACCGAAATCTTAATTTTAATTAGTTAAAATTTTTAACGCATTCAATCATTTTTTTCCTCTGTTGAGCACTCAAGAAACTGAATTCCTGCTTTAATACTACGCAAATGAAACAAACAATTAAGCTTTGTAATTAGAAAATATAGTGTATTGGCATTCTCAGGTGCTTTAGACTCAGAAAATGTCTGAAATGGGTAGAGTATTCAATTAAAGGGAAAAAAAAGTGTTTGGAACAAAGCACTTTTATTCTTAAAACTCTGACTTATGCTCAGAATTTGCGACATACTTACGATATTTATATGTATATATATAATTAAAATGCATTTAAAATACTTAGAATTACAGACAAAGATGACGCCTTTCTGACAGTTTGTTAAATAAAAGCTTAAAGAGATCGATAAAAACACAAATTATATAATTATGTTAATATATCACAAGCGACTTTAAGAAATAACAAATTATAAAAGTGTATGCATATTAAACAGTAATTCTATTTTATCACGGAATAGAGGAAACAAAGAATCGAATTGTGTCCAAAAATGTATATTTCAATAAATTCATCTTTTTTTTTTTTTTTAGAAATAAGCATTTATAGATTTATATTTATCTTTCTTAAGAAGTTCTTTTGTTGTTATTCTAGTGTGCCAGCTAGGCTGACAAATTGGGGTGCGCTGATCCACTTTTCCAACTGAACCGTAATTGGTATGGAGTCCGAGTTCTTCAGTACACACACATGCCATCGGGACCCTTTATAAGGTAGGCAACCATTCACACCTCATTCACTCACAAGGAAAGGACAAAGACAGGATAAAGAGAGAGAAAGTACATCCATGCCTGAATCGGGATTCGAACCCAGGACCTCCCTACCCGTAGTCAGGCACGCTGACCACTAGACAAGTTGGCCGGCTGAAGTTATTTTAAATAAAGATTGTAAAGTACACTTCAAAAATATTGCTTTAAAAGTGTATTGTTTTCAAAGAAGTACACTGAGAACCACACACAGAATTTTTTTATATATAATTTATTTATAATTTATTGATTATGTTAAATTGCAATAAGATTGCTAGATTAAAAAACAATTACTCATGAATATAAATCTGATTTCACAGAGAATAGAATAAACATTTGTAAATGTAATATTAGAAAATAATATAAACTAATAAAAAATATTTAAAAATGCAAAGATACTGAAAATGTACGTTTAATTTCGAGTACATGGAGCATGTAATGATGTATAATTTTGCCGTAAATAATGAATCATTTAAAAAATTGCAGTAACAATAAGTATTCAATATACGCATTTAAATTAATAATTAATTTATTAAAAATTATTTTAATAAATATAAATTAATTTATTAAAAAATATTTTAATAAATATTATAAGAATAAATTCATTACTATTTACTCTCGAATTACTCTATACATATTTGTTTTAAAAAGTTTTCAATTTTACCACATAATTATTATGACTTTTATACATAAAAAAGTGTAAATACATCGCTATTTTACCCACAAACAACAATTTCGATCTTGATGCACTTTATGATTAAAGATTGAAAAAGTTTTCATTCTGAAGCAAAAGGAAAAGAAAATTAAAGCTACTATTTTTACGCTGAGAATTTTAATTATAATTAAAATAAGTAAACACAATAATTTAACCACTTTAAAAATGAATAATGTGATTAAATACCAAACGAGGGGAAATATTTAAAAAAATAATAACGCTTTTTAATTATGTTATGAGTTTGTGAACATTTTTCCTTATTCAGAATCCTTCTTTTGTGAATGAGAGCGTGGAATTAATTCAAAAAATATGAATAAGGCTTTTGTGAACTTATTTCAAAAGAGTCACATTAGACAAAATATCATGAAATATCATTCACATTTTATTATTTGCTTTAATTTGATAGTCTATTCAAAGATTTAAATAAAATTCAACGAGTATGAAGTTAAATAATTTCATAAACTTATGTGCATATATTTAGTTTCCATAAAAGACTTTTAAATTATCTTTTAAGGAAACAAAGTGGAATGCATATCAAATTTTTAATCATTTCCGTTAAATTAAATGGGCGATGTAAACAAATCTACTTCTTTTACATTAAAACAGAATAAAATTTGGCATTCTTGAAGATATAAACAATGAAATCGACTGAAAAGAAGACGGAAATCTATTTTTAGTATTGACAGGCCACCAGAACCTTAGCAGTTGCAGATATAAATGAAAGTTAACTATTGTAACGGACATAATTTTATAGAGTTTATTCATGAGAATGTTGCCTTGTTGTTTTCATATTTATTCTTTCCCAGTGTAATAAATATATATTTAAAAGTAGTAAGTAATATATGTCGACATCAGATAGTAAGCAGCTTAGCATCCGAAGCTTTTGCAAGTCAAGTTTTGAAGCATATCTCTGTAGGGTCCTCACAGAGAAATTGGGAATAATAAATTGTGACCGTCTCAAGAGAGAAAATCTACTAAAACACCCAAGCAACCATCGCGACGGCTTGCAGCAAGCAGAAGGCATACACAAATGTTATATCTCGTTTCTCAATTTTTAGCAAGGATTGAACAGAAGATCCTAAAAGAACGTTTTTGCGACTAAGCATTGAGAGAAGAGTCAGTACTTTATAATGAAATCATCAAGATTTTAAACATTATTTTCATGGATTATCAGTTTATATTTAATGTCTATGACACAATCCATAAAAAGCAAACACAAAACTAACATAATTAGACTTTACTTGGTTAAAAATTACCTTTCAATAGATAATAGCTACAAAAAGAAATTATTTTAGTTTCCTTGAAAGAACTTTACAAAGAAATTGACTGATGTGTCAGTATACTTTTTGCATTTTGATGGTTAGATATCTCTTGTTTTTACATGTTATAAAGAAACGCAACAAAATTTTCTACTTCTTTCTTCTGTGAATGCACGTGAGGCTATGCAACTGGGAGCGTCGCCAAGACATTTGAATAAATTGGTAAACTTTTGTTATTTCGGACACGTAGAATTTGTCTCCTCATTCTGTATGCTTTGATCTTCGATATACACGATTTCTACCATGATCCCAAAAACACGTCTTTGAAAGATTTGTATTCTCCTGATTGTTGCAGATGCCTTAGAATGGTTAAGCTTGTATTTTTATTTGCTTCTAAAACTAGATACGATTTATTCCACTGCTTTTTACTCCAATAAGACGAATGATGACAAATTATGCAAGCAAATATTCTGGACTGCCAATGAAAAGATCCTCTTAACATTCATAACAAATACGGAAAAGTTCTTTCGCGGATATAATCAAATTTACAAATCTCATGTCTACGAACATATTAAATATGATTTCCTGAATGATTAAATTCACTAATCATAACAAACTAATCAATGAATCCCTAAATTTTCTGAACCCTTGATAATACAAAAGTCAGTTAACTCATTTGTGATTTTCTTTCATTATAATATATTAAAATCTCATTTAAAAAGTTGATAAATGTCTTATAATATCTCAATAACAAAATACATTTCATTAAATATAAATTTAAATTAAAAATTTAATTTTACTTACAATGACTTCTTTTACAGTTTGTAAATTTTACTATTTAATAATATTATCATTTTACGACTGCCTTTTTTATGTAATTAATTAAATGGTTTTCAAAAATTTACTTATTTAATTGCTACATTTTCATAATCTTTCAAAAATTCTTGATGCCTAATTTTAACTACTGTCCCAGCTGTTTTGATGTTTGTCAAAACATGCACTTTTTTCTGTATTTACACACTTACTAAAATGTATGCCCCTAGAAAAATTTAAGAATTGTTACTTTAGGTGTTGCAACCACACATTCACCGTGTTTATTAAATTGTGACGAAGTTTTGCTCACTAGTTTAAATACTTCAAAACGTATTATTTTCATTGCCAAAAGTATTCAAAATTATAAATATTAGGTTTAAATAAATCTGATAATGTATAACATATATATATATATATATATATTATTCACAGTTGTTTACGAAAATTTCAATGTTGATTATTAAACTTACAATTAACAAATAATAAAGTTTTAAATTAATTATAAATTTAAAGGATTTTATATTTCAATTTAAAAGCAAACCGTAAAATCAATTCAAATTAAAAAATAAAATTGTGTTTTAAAGAAAATTTTTATAGAATGTTATTTTAATTTTATGTTTTCTTAATTTTCATGTGATTGCATTTAAAGAATAAAGTCAGATGATTCAGGATCCAAATGATTCACGGGTTAGTAGGAAAAAAATTAAGAATAGAAATCTAAAGAATTTAGATAATTTTATAATTAAAAAAAATATTACTAAAATATTTTTACATCATGAAATTAAACATTTTATTCACGGGTACTTCAGTTTTCCAATGATCATTAAAAGGATAAAAAAGAGATTAATTCATTCTATTCAACTCTTATTCAAATACATTAAACAGATAGACATCGATGAAATTAAGAAATAAAGTATTTTTTCTGAGAAAAATAATGCATATCAGATTCAAATTCACTTTCGAATAAAGGAGATGAAAATCAAATCCTATCCATTGAGAACTTGTGTACGCGGATGAACTGTAAGATTAAAATATAAAGCTTTTATAAAGATTAATATGTACCCTCAGTACTCTTACGCATAACTAATACTTTATATCTAATATTTTACAGTCATAATCTCAATTGAAACAGTGGCATTCAAACCAGTTTAACTCACCAGCTAGACATTAAATCCATTACAACTGGAGACAGCATTTAAAATAAAAAAACCGCGCACTTCTTAAAAAAATATCACATAAAGGGATTAAAACTTTGAGAAACCAGTTCAAAAACAAGATGGGGTTAATAAATAAACCGATGATAGATTTAACTTCGCAAGTGTCAGGGTTAGAACTGTGTGTGTGTGTGTGTGTGGGGGGGGTTAATTTATTGATGTAGGTTTCTTAAATCACTTTAAGTGAAGTAGCCTTTCCCCCGTTTAGAGTGATTGAAAATCTAATTACAATATAAACCAAGTTGTTTTCAAAATAAGACTTCCACATACACACACAAACACAAGGATTTTATTTCTATTCTAGCTTACTTTATTGTGATTTTAGAAACTAAATTGGATAAATGTCTTACAAAAGACAGTAACATAGTATAATTTTATTTAAATATTCAATTCTTTAGGATGGGAATTACTTTTGTGTAAAAATAGAATAAAATTAACGATTGTAAATAACTTAAAATTTTATGAAAAAATTAATATTTATTCTCAAACACAATCTATATATATATAATTGATGTAAACGATATAAATTCAATCTATTTTTCTGAACACATATGTTTCATAATTTGACAAATCCATGCTATCTTATTTTCCCATTCTTAATTATAATTGAGTAACAGATGATTATGATGATGTGCGTGTGAGAGAGAGTGTGTGTTACTTCTTACATATGAGAGTCAGTGCCATGGAGTTATCAGGATTTTCTCCCTAAGGCAATTATCAATAAATTCTTATTAGAATTATTTTTATTAGATCTTTTGGAATACAATTGTTAGAGTATGCAAATAAGTTTTGATATTGCATTAAACTATAAACCTAACTATTACACGAAATATTGCCTTAGTAATCATTATAAGATATATTAAAAAATCTATATTTTTAGGAGATAGGCTTTACAATATGTAAGAAACGAAATTATTTTAAATTATAAAAGTAAAAGCGCTTAAGTATATTTTTGGAATTATGATTTGAAGATCGATACAAAAACTAAAATTAAATTTCAAAAATTTCCTTTCTTTTTTTACAATAATAGATTTGCACACAAAGATTAATATATTTGCCTTATAATATGGAAATGTACGGCAACTAGTTATTGTGGCACTCATATAACACAGGAAATAACACAAGATAAATTTCAGAATTTGAAACAATTTTATTCTAAGTAGCCTATTTATAAGTTCTAAAAAAAGAAGAATATAAATAATCAGTGATATTTTATATTTAACAGTGCAGTTAGATGTTCATTAAATATCATCAGTCATAATGTGTGGGAGGAAAACGGAAATTCTAATACAAAACAATTTCCTGAGATATTAGACCTCAATATAATAATTTGTAAACTAAACACCTTCAGTTTCAATGACTCACGTCTCCACAAAAACGTCTCAATTACTAAGCACATAACTCATCAATATCTAATCTCCTAAAGAGATTAGTGATATTATTCAGTAAAAAAAATGTCTTAGAGATGTTATTTTATTTCTCTCATCACCAAGAAGTATATCTGATCATTTATAGTCAAAAACAATCAACAGCAGCTTAAGAAAAAAATGTGAAGTGCTCCTAAGAAAATCTAACCCGGAATTATTCAGCCTCTTTTTTTTTTTAAAAAAAAACTACACTTTCCAATCACTCCACTTGTTTGGAGAGAGATTGGGACTGTTGCCAAATTCGGGAACTAAATGGTCATAAAAATAAAGCAACCTTAAAAGCAAAAAGAGTATAATACTAATAAACGTATAAAAAATAAATGACTTAAAAAAGAAAATTGTTGAAGGACACGATAATAAGAATTGGAGTATCGTCTTCTTGAGATCGCTAAAAATGCAGCCTTTGTAGAACTAAGATCCCACAGAAAGAAGAGAAAAAGAAGGAATCGCATTTTTGTGGAGCTTGCACCCACCGGAATGGCGTCAAAAGAGTTTTCCACTCAAGAGCTGTGTGAAGTGCATAATATTTACTTCCTTACTTGAAAATCCAAAAATAAATCTGCCAGCGTTTGTAAGAACAATCGAGATGAATTCGCGGATGCACATAAAGTGCTGCATCTCTTGAACATCCCACGTGACCAACATTGTTCTTTGAAAAGCTTCAAAGAATGCGTTTTGGGGCATAAATAGCTAAAAATAATTCTTAAAGCATTATCAACCATAAAATTCGCCAATCAAGAAGACTTGGAATATGTTTATGATTAAAAGATTTGATTCCTTGTGGATTTTGTCGCGTATTATTGAAAACAATGAGATATGAATGCTAAAAAAAGAATTCGATTCTGCATAACATGAATGCTAAAAGTAAAATTGATTTTCATTCATTTTCACAACTTGGCAAAAAGTGCAAATTATTAAGCTTTATAAAATAATAGTAGTATATTCTGATAAAAATCATAAAAATATCACTCCAATATTTATTGAACCAAATTTTTTTAATAAGAATTTTAGAAATCTCATTCTGGAAAAATCAAGTTGTCAAATCAAGCTAGAAAAATCTATTTCAAAGATGCGTTTTGAATTTTGAAAACTATTCTGAAAAATCTTTGTTTCCTTTAATAAAAAATTACCTTTCGGTAATGCATATGAAATTTTCTGCATCAGCCAAGGTGTTAATGTTTTTAAGTTTAGTTCTGTTATTCTGGTCGGTCAAAAAGTCCCAATTGTTTCATTCAATCTGGACAAGATGATTATGAATATATTTTCTCTATCCCAATCACAAGCTCCCAAATGTTTTCGTAAAGGTGATTGATAGTCAAACAATCCAAAAATTTCAAAATTAAATTTAATATTTCCACAGTAGGAAACAATATTTTTTCTTTCATTTCAAAATTTTATGTAATTTGAATTTTTTTCATGTACTCTTGTGTGTAATAAGAAACAAGGGACACATTTAAAATTGATTTTAAAATTTTTAAGATTTAGAAAATAAATTTTTCGCTCTACCCAGACAACTGTTTTAAATGTGTTTGTATTAAACAGAGTCAAATATGTAAATAATTTCCATAAGTCATTGAGTATGAATTTTTTTTAAATGGCTCTAAATAAGTTTAAATCAAATAAAGGAATAAAGAAAAAATACCAAAAAGAAAAAGAAAATAAAACAGAGAAAGAAAACAAGATGCATATTACACGTAAGCTTTATTGAACTTGAAGTTTTGCAAAAAGAGAAGCTTCTTTCATTGGAAGTAAAGTACTTAAAGCAAACTTATATAATATGTAAGAAAAGAAAACGGACCAGCTAATGGATTCAACATGGCAGAAAAATATATTTTTCAAGAAAAGCTAACGCTGGAGAGAAAGTTCAAACAAAGGAAAAGACTATCGAACGAGCACACCCATTTCAAAATCAAGTCAAACTATCATACACAATGGAATAAATACATCGAAACTTAAATAAAACAAAATAGAAAAAAAGGAATCGGTTGCTCATCCCACACAATTATTTTATAATTGTAATGTGTTGTAGTCAGAACGCGTGCCGGCAATTTTGTAGTTCATTTTTCAAGAGCAATATAGGTCTTTGGCCTCGTCGAACTTACTGGTGAAGAACCGGATTGCAATCAGACAGCCATAAAAGAAAGTACATATAATGCTTTACATACAAGGAACGTATCATTCAATTCAAGGTCAGGTTCTTTGGGAGGTTACAGTTACATGAACTTTCGTGAAATTGTATCTTTGGAAAGTTTCTGCACAGTAAGAGGTTGAGATGCACCACAGTAAGCAATTGGAAGCATAATAGTGATTCCGAGTAATAGATAATATTACAAGCACACTTAAGATTGAATTCACGTTGTCCCATAATGAAATCAAATTTAAATAAATCACTTTTCAAAAGGATTGATTGTAGAGAAAAACAAAAGATTAACCTAAAAACAATTTTCAAAACCTCACACAGCTGGTAAAATAAATATCAAAAATTAAAGCTTTTGAGTACTGATGACATCCCTTCGCATTATTCAATAAGTATTTAGTTCCATTAATTATTATAACATGATGGATTTTTTAGCATGGTAATATCACTAAGAAAAAAAATAACCTCATGGAAATTTAAATAGGAAGGAAAACTAAGAATTGCAAGATGGCAGTATTACTGATGATTTAAAATATGTAACGAAACAATATAACCAATGTCGAATTCCATTTAAATTTTTTGCATCTACATGAAAAATATCGAATAATAATTGAACAATTCTCCTATTAACGAATTAAAAGAATTCTGTCTTAAATGTGAAAACTCAATGAATTAATTTCTGTAAACTTAAGTTTTTCTACCAGGTAATTAACATATTTTAAAAGTATTTAAGTACATAAAATTTATTTATCTTTTTAAAAGAATGAATCATTGAAAATAGTCATTTTTTCGTATTTAAGATTTAAAAAATGATTAAACTGCATAGACTTTAATTCACTTAACTTTACTGGACACTTGTTTTAGATATAAACAGCTGTTCTAAATATAACTCAAGTTCTATTATGTATCAACAAAAAAATAATAATATTGTATTCTCCTAACCTTTCTGTTGACCGTCTGTTCGCATGAAATCTGGACGCTGCTTGAATGCCAAATCATACAATATGTGCATAAATTTTAGGGGAAAAAAACGTAAATTTTTTTTTTTGTTTCACAAATAATCTTATTCAGTTTTTACTCATATTTAAAGTTTGCATGACTGGCTTTACTAAAACAGAAATAAGAGAAAATACACTGAAGCAAGAGATTTTATCATGAAATACAGCAATAACAAAAATCCGTATCTGTAGAGCAGTAATTTACATTAATATATTAACATTTTTACCTGCTCCATTGGGATTAAAGTTTTAATTGAATTAATATAAAGATCCTTTTTTGATGAATAAAATTGATTCGAGTGGGGAATTCAATCTGTATCAAGTAATACTTTTTAAATTGATTTTTAATAAGAATACAATATTTCTTAGGTAGATTGCATTTATTCTAAAGAATGAAATAAAAAATTCTAGACTATGTATTTATTAAATATTTTTATATCTTTTAATAATTTTCTTTATTATTTCATATAAATGAATATATTCTACCTTCAATTTTCTTTGAAATATTACAAACAGTGATTAGATATATTATAGCGCACAATTACAATACCGTCAGTTTCAATTAAAATCAATTTCATGTTGCCATACTTGTGTAAACAAGTATTTGTATTCAGACAATTTTAATTATCTTTATGGAACTACGTAGCTGTATTTCTGTATTGAAACTTAGTTATATTGCGGTTTCTTTGTAACGAAATTTTGCTGTAAAGGAACTTTTAATAGCAAGCAATCGGCTAAATGAAATTTTGCAGATTTTAGAAAACTTTGGTTATATTGAATTATTTTTTGTATCGAATTTTACTTTGAATTGAAAATGCATGCATTGTTTCATGTGATAGTTGTTAAAAATATGTATGGTTTGTATAAAAAATATTGACGCTTTAAATGGTTTAGTGTTTTTTGAGAACAAGAGTTTTGATTCTGATTACAATAATATTGATATTTCTCAAACATATAAACCAATTCAAATGCTAAATTATTTATGATTACAACATAATTATAAAAGCTCTGTACCAATTATTTTCTCTTGCATGAAGTACAATTAAAGATTATTGCGTGATTAGAGATCTTAAATCGTGAGTGAAATGTAAACAGTACTTGAATATATTTGCTTACAAATAATAAAAATTGTTTCAAGTATTTTTTTACTGTCGAAAAATGCATTGTTTAAGTGTTAATACAGTGTTCTACATATCTAAAAGATAGATAAGTGGTAATGCCCTTAGATTATTTTTTTCTTGGCGATTCTTCCCTGTATTCCCATCCCGCCACACACAATCCGATCAGTGTCCTGAGGTGTCTGATTGCATTCGCTTTTGGAACGTAAAAGAGATATCTGCACCGGCGACTGCTTAAAAAAAATTACAAGAAAAGTTCATTAAAGGCTTTGGGACAGAAGTCCAATATTCTTTGGCGCCAAATTTGTCAGAGACGCTTCCAAACTCAAAATATGATCCAGAAGTTTTTTAATGTAATTTCTTCGATATATATACCGACGTTTATTTAAGCCAGTTGGTGCCGTTAGGACTATAAAAATTTTTTCTTATATAATCTTATTTTCTTTCGTTTATTTAAAATAAAAAGAAGAGCAAAGATATTTATCGCCAAAAAAAAAAAAAAAAAGCTTCGCCTGTTTTCTGTTTCTGACAAATCCAATCTTCTACTCCAACTAATAAGGAAGGAAGATATTTCATTAAACTTCTCGCACATACTTTCCTTGCCTTCTGTTGGTTGTTGCTGAACATTCAATAAAAAGGAAAATATTAGTACTTATTTTGATAATTGGAAACGAATTCGACTGGTTTAATTTGGTTTTGATTCGAAATAGTAAAATCCGGTGAAAATTTTTTATTTAAATAAATACCGATGCTTTCACAAATTTATATGCTTGAAATATAACTATTTTTAAGCAATTTTTTGAATATGCAATTAAAATATTTAATAAAATGCGATATTGTTTAGTTTCTATACTTCTATTTATTTGTGTGTATGACAAACTTATGAAAATAGGAAAGTACAATAATTTAAAATGAAATGGGAAAAATGATGCCAAAATTTCCAATGCATTTCAGACAAGAGTAACATAAATAACATAAGTCAATGACATATGCAACCTTGATAAGGAGAAAATCTTTCTATGCTTATTAGTTAAATATTTAACTAAGAGTTGTATCGGGATTTAAACGCTTTATCCTGTTTACAATAAATGTAGTGATATATATGAATCGATGAAAGGATTTCCAATATGTTACTAAAATTGGACAAATATGTCAAGAATATTATAAATACCATAACTTGTGAAATCAATGGCTCACTGTCTTTTAAAAAGCGAAGTATATTTCTTTTCAAAGACGATGCTTTTTAGTTAAAAAATATTTGTACAAAGGTTTAAATCTTCTCTTGTTTAAGTAATATATATCGATATTTAAATACAATTACATATTCGCTAATTGGAATGATTTAAAATATATTTATTTTAAAAGTCTGCAAAACATTTGGTTTATTTCTGTTCTATTTTTACTATTTGAATAGCGAAAATGATTAGAACAGGAAAGATTATACTTTTTCAGAAATGAAGACAGCCACACCTTTTTTTTAAACCGGATATGTGTCAACATTTGAGTTCGAAGTCAGCTAATGTGATTGACAGAAGGTTATTTTAAAACTTTTCACTTCAGTGTCACAAATCATTTCTTCAACCCAAGTGTTTTTGCTTTCGCAGTCCAAAAACACATGAAAACTATTTAAATGCCACACAGCCATGGATCGATTGATGAGCTCAATTGCTCTCTCTCCATCTTCATTTCTTGAGCGGACATCAATATGCTCCGTTCATAAGGTGTCCGGATATTATTTTTAGCGTTGATCTATAAGAATCAAAACTTTTTGTAAAAGTTTTAAAATCTTTCTTGGTTGAAAATAAATTTTCATATTTTGCTTAGATTTTTTGAGTTACATAATACGTTATCAGAAATTATATTCTCGTTCATTTATTTTTAAAGTAATTCATTTCATGCAGTTTTGGGAATTTTTTTTAAAATGTTTCAAATTATTTTATATATAATAGAAAACTGATAGTAACAATTACGTGAAATATATTTTAAATTGGTATTTAAAAATAGTATTAAGTATACTTATATGAGCAATAAATATTTTGCTATCGTTCATTAAAAATCTTAATATTCCACGAGTTACCTTTTCCTAAAACGCTCAGTAATTAAAGTATTCATTGGATACATTACAAGGGATGATTCTATCCACCCGAGTGGACATTGAAATATTATTTAGAGATGAAAAAATTAAAGTGCCGCCGAAATTGATAAGAGAATAAAAAAAATTGAAGATTTAGGACTTATTAACGATATTTAAATCAGACAGCTTGAATGCATCACAGATTCCAGACAAGAGTTTAGAATCTTCAAACTGTGCAGGCTGAAAAACTGAACCTTTAATATTTAAACCAACGTTTCCCAGATTATTGATTGTGCTTTGTTCCGTTTACAGTTAGATTACTATTCCCCCTCCTCCCCTTTTCCATGTCATAGAACAAGGCGAAGCGGAATTAAATCCCTTGAGTAAGGGAATTATTGGAAAACCATTTCGTATCAACAGGGAAATCAAGGTATCGTTTCTTTTGAAACGAAATAAATTAATAATCAAATATACATTAGGTTTAGGAACAGAAAAAAATAGATATAAACTTCATCAAATATTTTTGTACTGGTTCTTCTGTTATTTTAGTTAAAATTTAAAACACAAATCTCCAGAGATAAATCAATTTATGAAATTATATTTCATGAAACTGAGTTCTATCTATCGATATTTTTTCCGCAGTAATCGTTAATATGTACAATTTTCGAGTACTTCTAATTTTAAAGGTGACGTTTATTAAAATTTTCATATGTCCTTATTCTGTAAAGTATAGTAAAACAGAGTTAATTTTTGTTGAAATAAATTATTGCAGGAGAGTAAAGTATTTAAGAATTGCTGTGTGTGTGTGTGTGTGTGTGTGTGTGAAAATAAGAAGGAACATATTTTTATTATATATATTATATCGTATAAATTGATAAATTGAATAAAAATAGATCTAAACATATAATATTTGAGGAGTTATGCTTAAAAAGGATAAACATCGATAATGGTTGATGAACTGCTGTATAATGCCCTGAAACCGGGATTTTCCCATTTCAAGATTAAAAAGGGTGGGGGGCAGAGAAGTGATAGTATCTTACATACAGTGGGACGCCCAATTGGTATGTCATAGTTGCCATGGAAAAAAGCTTCCGTAACTTATAAACAGAGACCAAGCATCTCCTAAACACAGCTTGTCATCCCCAGAGGTATCACTTCAAACGGAGAGTATTGCGACTACGACATACATAGCCACAATTAGCGAACACGACGGGTCTTTGATTGCGAAAGGATTCGAACTCTTCACCTTCTGATCACGAGAGCCAACGCCCGAACTTACACAAGCACCGCGGACCCAACTTAATGCTGCTAAGTGTAAATCAAACTAATACATTATCTTACAATTTGAAATCAAAATCTGATTTTGAATTTAGAGAATTCTAAAACGCCGAGAATCCTTAGATTCTCAATTCATATGTGAATCCGCTATTTAAGTATAAATGCTGAAAGTAAAATTCTATATTGAAATTATGTTATTTTTATTTATTCATAAAATTACTGAAATTTTTTGCCTAGGAAATTATTTCATTTACAAGTGCTAAATAATTGTTTGCAAGTTGACTTCAGAAATATTTGAGAAAATGTAGGAAATACTTTTAACGTTTTTGCAAGTTCATGGGCATTCACAACTGCGCATAAGCTGCTGTGAGGTTTACAGCAAATAAACTAATCAATTCACCACAGTCAAGTAGTAGAAAGAAAGCTTTTCTCAATGGAACATTTGAAACCAGACATTATTGAACAATGGGAGATGGGGTTTTTTCCTTGTCTGCTTACGTATAAAGTGAGATAGGTGTAAGGCAGTTTTCCGGGTTTCTTTTCTTGAAACTAATGTATATGACCTATTATCTATGAATGGCCTTCCCAGAAGGGCCAAAACGTGGCTAATGCTCAAAAGCTGAACGACAGCTTTCGATTGTTACATGAACTGCTCCGCATTGTGACTGCTGTCTCTTAGATCAATGCAAGTCGAATCAATGCAAGTGGTCTTACAATGGTTTTTATTACCTAAGCACAGCAATTAGATGTCCAATAAATAATTAGAAACTTAAATATTAATTTAAAACTTCTTTTTATAAGCATGAGTGTCATAAAAAATAGCTAAAATTTTAATGAAAATTTTTGTTGAAAGCCAGTATGTTTATACGTCTTAGTTGAAGATTCGAAATTACAAAGGCGGCTCTGGAATTCAAATTTAAAGAATCCTAAGTTAGAGCAATTATCTTTTATACAATTTATTGGATCAAAATAATATAAAAATTAATTCAATTTATAAATTAAATGATTTTTTTAAAGCAAAGAGAGAGGGGGAAACACGCGTGCTAAAAATATTATTATGAGGGTTCATAAAATGTGATTTTGAAATTTATCTAATTTTTTGACACTCTTTTTCCAGCTCCTTTTGTTTAATTCAACGGTACACAACGGTAAAAAAAATTGTTGTCAACGAATGATTTCAAGGAAATTCATTATAATTTCCAAGTAAACAATTGATTTGGCAAAGCGCCAAAGCTTAAGTTATTTTATCTTTGATGATATTAAGAATTATATTTTGGTTAAATGAATATTATATGTGAAAGAACTTATATATAATCAGCTCGTTAAGCAAGTTTCAGTAATTAATTTAATGTGGAGGTCATTTTTCTGATTTTCTTTGTATGTAGGAGTTAACATTTTCTTTTATGGATTAAATACTTCTGTTAAAAAATGCCCCGCATAGAGTTTCAATGAGAAGTTGGCAACCACCCAATTCCAATCATTAATGATCCTAATATTTTGCGTATTTGAAAAGTATATCAATTTCCTCGAATAGAAGAGATTTTTCGGAATATTATAAAATTGAATTTTTATTTTTAGGGACTGAATATGGAGAGGAAGTGGCTTAGTGGTAAAGCATGACTTTTTGGATCCTAAGATCCCGAATTTGGTCTTGTTTTCTTTGTAACAATGGAAATGTGTGTTTGGAATATACTCCGGTTAGTCCGGATGATTTTGGGAATTTACTTCCTAATAACAAATACAGTCCAATCTCTATGGAACATTCTCTGGAAAAGCAAAAAGCTGTAAATGGTAACAAGATATCTCAAGCATTTCAATGGTTAAGTTACTTATCATGGGGTTCCAAATTCAGAAATTTTAGTTGGCATTGATTTCAATATTCTTATGAAGGCGATTATTTAAACTTCAACAACTCTTTTTTCTTTAATTGAGAGACATTATGTCATGCATAGAATGAAAAAAGAAAACTGCGTTTATCCTGGAAATTTAAAAATTAAATACATGAATTTATTCAATTGTAGTTCATGAGGTCTGGTAGTTTGTTATTTTAGTTTTATATTCACGCCTTATTTAAAATTGATCGAAATGTTCTTACGTTAACTCTGTATTAGATTATAGAAATTTCCTAGCATGAAAAAATTGTATTACGTTTCCGCAATGAAAAACGACAGAATATCTCTTGTTCTTTTTTAAGCAAAAAAGAAGGCACTTCTAGTCTATACATGCAATTTTGTTGTGGTGGGTGCTTCAGAGATTGCTTCATTTTTGTCAAGTGAATAGGACAATGTCTTAAAGAGGGTCAACACGATTGATCAACGAGGGGTATGTTGTACACTGTTTTGCTAGCAACCAAGTGATCAAATTGTAATGAAAGAAAGAAAAACTCAAAACTTTAATTTATAAAAAATTTAAAATTAGATATCATATTTTAAATATTTATGATATTTTGAATATAAGCTGTATTTTAAATTCATTTCAATGTCTTTGCATTTAAAACATTTCACTTCAAAAACTTCTAAAATTCAATGATTCTGAAAACACAACTTGGGAATACTTTCAGCCAAGTTCATATCTCATTCGGGAAAACAGTTCCACATTTCTCTGCAGTAAATGGAAACAATATCTCCATAAATAGTTAACAGCACTAAGTCGAATAAAATAATTGGAAAAGTTGAATGAGTAGTTTGATTTCAAATAGATGAACCTTTCAAAATCAAATGGTTAAATGTTTAAGATAATAATACTAGCATAAGAATCTGTTCAATTAAGACGAAGAAAAAACTGACTTTTCATTTAACCGCATAGATATAATACTCTGATAATGAATTAATTTCTAGAGATATAATTAGTTTGATGAAACATCTTTATTATTATCTTTATTGATATGAAAATGACATCTTACTGCAAAAGTTTGTAATGATTTTTTAAAATTATCAAGTGGAAACAAAATTTATTAGCTAATTCCATTCAGTTATTTTCAGAATTTCAAACGTATGTTTTATAAGTAGTATTTGATAACATTTTTCGTATCCTAAATTATTCTCATAGATAAATAAGTGTATAATTTTCCCACTAACAATAAATAATTTACAAGGCATTAGTATAACCCTTTACATTCATTAGCGTTTACATGCATAACGTGTAAAACAGTCCAGTATTTCCCTATCAAATTAGTTTTTATCTCCATACACTCTCAAATAACAAAGACTATTAACCTATTCTATATAAATTTATTCTCCATTTTGTTTTTGATTAATTTTATAAAAAATTTACTGTTAACTATATATATATATATATATATATATATTAATTATATAGATTAACTTGTTCATGTATATTTATTTTTCAATAAAACGAAACCAGTGTTTTTTATTTCCCCACTTTAGCAATTTATTCGAATATTAAAAAAGTTTTATTAAATATTCAGTAATATTTAGTTTTAAATTATAAAAAAAGTAAACATTAGATATTAAATACCTTATAAATATTTCTCATAAGAATAATTTAACCATATTTAATTTCCAGAACGATTTACACTTCAAATTCAAAAATTAATTTAAGGAAATTGAATTACTATAATTTTTTAATCTATTTCATAATCAAGGAATTTATGAAAAAAATTATAAAAAAGAAAAGAGGATAAAGGTAAATATCGAAAAGCAATCAAATGGAAATTTAAAATGTAAGTGAATTAATTACCAAAGATAACTATTTCTCCTAATTTTAAATGCAACGCAACGTCTTGAATTTGGATAATTTAGTTTAATGCAAAAAGAGAGATCAAATGCATTTTTATTTTACTGATTAATCTATTATTTTAATGAACCAATGAGTTGAATACCGAATATGTTTTTGCTCATAACTAAACTCTCTCTTCGAATCGCTTAGCCTGCATAAACACAACACTGACACTCAATTTCGTGAAATGCAACATAAGTTTATAATCACTGAAATAGCCCAAACTTGTTGATATTCCCCATGAGCTTCTCTTCTTGAATATTCCACTCAGGCATTTCGTTGAGTAAATTAACACTTCAAGAAGAAAAGAAAACAGACTGCGAACACTAAAAAGCAAAGTAAACAGCAAAAATCATTGAATTTTTTGAAAAGTTTTTTCATTTATACTTCTTAAGGGACAATTTTCCAATTCTTGCAGATAAAATTATTCCTTTTAAAAATTCAAATAATTTGTTATTCTTGTTTTTGATTTGTTTATACCATATTTCGACACTAATGCATATTCTTTAAAACATTAATTGCAATATTTCCTTAAAGAAACAGGACAATATTGTCCTGGTGGCCTTAACTTTGAAAACCAATGAATTTATGTATGTTTGTTTATTGAAATGCAATATGATAAACTATATATACGAATATATATAAAATTAGCTTGCAATGAATACCACGCCTGAAGATGCTGTAATAAAATATTTAATCCCATATCGAGGAAGTGATTTTCTTATATATAGCTTGTACTACGTTTCTATTGCTCTATAAATTATTATGCATATAGTAGATAGTGTTTCATATGAAAAAATGTGTATTTTACGTAATATATGCACGTATATTTTTTCACTGCATTTAAAAATTGTCTTGAAAAATAAATTATTTAGTGTTTTACTACTTATTTAATTCCTTTAAAATCTCAAAATATTTTACTTGGGTGATATATACATATCCAAATTGATATACATTTCCATTGTTCCACAAAGCTTTAAGCTGCTCAAGAATAAATGTTTGCGTTTAAAACTTCATCTTGTTTGTAGAAGCAGTAGAAAGCCTTTCTATATACGAATTCTACCCAGGATGTTCCAAAATATCATTTGCAAATATTTTGGGACGGTTTGTCAAATCTTAATGAAGTTTTAGTAGTTATAACTAAACCCGTGACTAATCAAATACTAGGAGAGATATTCGTATCCAGGCTGGAAAAAGGAATCCTTTTGGGTTGATGACTTTCCAGAAGAAGGATGCATTAATTGAGTAACAAGGAACTGCCTGATATTCACTGTGATATGGATCAATAGATGGAAATGGATAATGTACTTAAAAGTGTTTTTCAGATAGCTGGAAAACTTTTAATATAAATGGGGGCTGTTAAATCCCCCATTCTAAGACAGTTTCACCAATTTTGAACTCTGGCCCAGTAAAATGCAGCAAAGTACATTTCCGTTGGAAATAATCAGGGTATGGTAAACTGAAAGGAACACAAATCGAATAAGTAATAGAATATGGCTTGAGTCTATGTTATTTCCCTGTTAAGCGCATATTACATAAAGAAAAGCTGAATTCAGTCCTGAAGAACATTTTTCCCGTAAAAATCGCTTTAAGAGTTTCTTTTACATATCGGTAGCTTAACTGATACATCAGCTTGTTTGATTCACACTTCTTGGTCGAGACATTTGATTTACGTTAACACTGAGACTTCTAGTGCTACAAACAGATATTTTTATTATATTTAATTGCATAAAGCCTGCAGCTAATTGAAAATGCTTTCAGTATTTTTGATGAAAACAATTTCGTTGATTGAAAGGCAATTTTTATTTTTGTAACAATGTTAATTTTAATTTTTGATTAATCATTTAACTGCTATATATTGCATGGTTTCACATACACGTATACTTTTTGTGAACAAAAACATCAATCTTTTGTCCTCTATCTAATATTTTATTGAAGAAATTATGAAATAAAGATATATTCTAGCAATTTATACATTACACTGTTTTTTGCTTCATAAGCTAAAATTTTAATAATAAAAAGAAAATAGATGATATTTCTTGGACAGTCTAAAATATTCATAAAATAAGTGAATTTTTAAGAGATTTTTTTTCAGAAAGTCACTTAAATATTTTAAAATTTATCGGTACTGCAAAACTGAATATAATTATTCATCGTTTTTATTACAGAAATCAAATTAATTAACAAAATACGAACAATATATTTCCGTAAACTAATAAAGAAAAATTCATTGTAGATTGCAATTTTGTAATTGTAAGCAAAAAACATATAATTATGATTTGAAAAACGCATAAAAAAAGAATATGATTCGCGAGCAGATTGAGGTTTTTCTGCATTCATGGAGTTCATATTCACAACTAATTGAGAATATGTTGAATGGATATGCTTTTTCCACAATTTAAAGTTTATCGAAATTTCAGCTGTTTTTTACTTGAGAAGTAATTTTTGCACATGTAAAGTGATAAAAGCTACAAAATTTTTATTTATATACTCTTATATATATATATATATATCTAAACTGTTCTGAAGTTGCCAAGTGTAATAAAACATGTTATTACTTTCCGCAATACGTAGACAATCAAGATACAATTTAAAACTTTCAAAACATATTCTTAAAATTCAGATTTCTAACTGTTTATATTGTTTGGGAATAAAAATTGGTAAATACCTCAAATTGATATGTTTAATAAGATGGTTATTCATTTTATGGTCACATCTTTCATTTCATTAGTTTCTGAAACTAATAGTTTAAAATATTTTGAACTGTTGTAATCATCCGAGCTCAAGTTGGAACTGAATTGTTGATTTGAAGATACAAGTGTTATCTGTTCAGTTGCTAGCACGGTGCAATAATACAAAATAGTAAAACATTTTATAAATTTTGAATAAAGTTAATATAATTTGCCTCCAAAAAATATATATAACAAATTACTTACGTCTCTCTTAGGATTTTACAAATATATTTTTTAAATTTTTCCTTTCAACTTTCCTGTTCAAAATAACTTCCATAGAAGTACATTTATTTTCATGATTTTCCTAACATTCTATTAGCTCAATTTATTTGAAACAAAAGTCTTACTTCAGTTTTAACATTTTTAATATTTTTTCAGAGTAAGCAATTACTTTTTACACTCGTTTCTTAAAGTAACAAAGATAACACAAAGAATGGGAACCATACAAAATAAAGCTTACTTGAAAATATGAAGTAGGAGCTTATGCAATACTTGAGAAGAAATTATTACTCGAAATGTCTTACCTGAAAATAAAAGAATTACTTTTTCAGTAAATAGCATTTAGTTATCTATCTAAAGTTACTAAGTAAATAAACGGAGAAAAATTATAAAAGATGAAAAAGATTTGAAATAAATTGTTATCAATATAAGCTGATACTTTTCTGTGGGGCTTTTTGAATTCTTATAAATACTGTCTAGACATCCCATTATAATTTAAGTTTCTCGTTCAAATATTTTAAGTTTACATCTTATATGAATTATGCAAATATCCTCAGCTGTTGTTTCTCGTATCTTGGACTAATAATGAATACTAAACCCTTACAAAAATTACTAGGTTTTAACTGATAAAACTTCTATTTGCCCTAGGCAAATACTTTAATTAAAATGCTTTTAATTTTTAATTCATCTCCATACCAATATTAATAAGTTTATTAAAATATATTCAATATATATAATTGTAGAAAGGGTTCTAAAATAAACAAGCTTAGGTTTGATTTCATAACGTATATTTTTTTCTTAGACGAATTGCAGAATTACAAATAATTCTATAGTTAGTTATAAAATTAATATTTTAATATTTACTAAAATGTCTATCATATTTTCAAAATATTTTTAGTTGTGCAATTTATCATAATGTAGTAAAATGTTGGACAAATTAAGAGTCCTGATTAGCAAAATTTCAAAGGAATCTTCGTAAGTCATGATTCCACATTGATTTTTTGCTTGAATAAATTATAGATTTTTCGGATTAAAATAAACGGCGGGAATGTATTGCTTTATTTAAAACTAGGACTTTCATTATATTTGACAGTGCATGAAATATTATTTCCTCGAAGTCGAATTTCTTTTTCGAAGCAAGTACTCGTAAGATCTGCCTTCTTTGAAAATCCCGGAAGGAATCATTCAAAACCGAACTCTCGCAAACAGCTGCAAGAAATATGACTGGACAGCATATTTTAATTCACAATAAGTCGGATAATTCCTCTAGAGTTATCCAGCAAGAGTGAAACGCAATTATAATTTATTAGTCCTCCTCGTTCCCTCTAGTGAGTCTGCAAGTAACAAAAGGTCTTACCAGGAGACAAGAAAACGCTCCCGCAATCTTCTAATCTAATACCGGGAATGAGATGATCATTTTGTCTGTAGCTAACTTATTTGAAGTTGACGTTAATCAAATTCCATATCTAACGATCCAAGTAGGGCGAAAGACGCCATTATGCCCAACAAAAAGATCTAAGAATTGAAAATAATGCAAATGAATAAAGAAATTTCCTTAAAAAATCTAGGTTTACTTAAGGAATTAAACGTATCTGCACCAATTATAAATTATTTAAAAGTTTAGACATCCGAAATAAATAAAAACTTTATTTGTGTTTGTAATTCGAATTTATATACAAGTGCTTAAAATTACAATAATCCAATTAAATTCAAACTCATTCCATAGAAAATAAAACATATTCAAAAATACTGTTCCTCAATCATACAAAATGAAGAATTACTTACATTAGTATCAATCATCAAGCAAATTTACTTGAAAGAAGAAAAAAATAGCAACTTTTCAATCAACTGCTCTCAATTGTCATGAGAGAACTGTTCTATTACAGGTAAGAAAATAAATGTATCGAATAAATTAAATATACTCGATATCAGAGGCTATCAAAAACTTTATAAATATCAATGCAAAGTTTTCAATGTCGAAGAGCAATTATTCAAAAACATGTTTCACAATAAATTTTAGATTTAAATTACATGTCTCTAAAATGTAACTTTCATACAAGTTATTTATCAGCTTTAGTCGAATCATAACAGATGTGGGTTCTTAATGAGCCATAAGCTTCATTCAGAATGTTCCCACCATCTCAAATAAGATTCGTCGCTTATAAGCGACCAAAAATGGAGATATTTGATTAGTTTTTCAAGGAAAGCGTAATGAAATCCTGTGACGTCATCAAGGGAGGGCTTTTTAATTACGCCATTAACTGAGGATGTTTTTAGTTTATCGACGTTATCGATTAATCTTTTACTTTTGAAATTAATCGATTCAGTGAAATAGACTATAATCATTATAGTGGCCAAGTTAATTGATTTTTGCTCCATCTACCATGTGCTGCAAGCTTAACTAGTCTTACATTGAAATTATCAAAAATAACTTTTTTTAATATTACTTATATCTATTAAAATAATTCATACAAATATTTGGATTTAAATAAAAATAACATTCAAATAAATGATTAGTATGGAATAAAAAGAAATTCCAGTATATATATATATAAATTTTCTACTTTAAGAAATTATTCAAATATGTATTTTCATTTTCCAAAGCATAAAATGTATGTATATGATTCATTTGCTGAATAAATTATCTTTTAAACGTATTCCAGGTATGTCATATGTGCTCAGTTCTTAAAAGTAATTTCAGCTTAAGTAAAATCATATGATGAACGACTGGTTTATCTATTTATATATATTCACGAAGTATTTTCCGACAAAAAAGTGGTTCTTCATTTAAAGTGACCTTTGAAATGACTGAAATTCATTTATAACTACGTTTTTAAGTTTTATGGACATTTAAACTTTCACAAATAAGTTTATTGTTGTCACTGGTAAAAATACACAAATCAGTGTTGAGAAAATTAGGGAAAAGTATTATGATACAGTTCAAATAAAAAATTATAAATTTAATTAATAAAAAAAAATCTTTTGAATTTCCTAGGAATCTTATACACTTTAACATCAGCATCTATCAGGTAGTTATCTTGAAATATTAACATGCCCAATGAATACAACTGACAGAGAAGTAAGATATACTTTCTAACAATATTCATAAAAATGTGAGTAGCATATATTTAAGCTTATAAATCGCTACATAATAACCAAGTTTTTTGAGTAAACTATGAAAACTTAAAATTCATTACACGTATGTCAAATATTTTACGCAATAACTCTTTTTGTCTTTATGTGTAATGAAGCATGACATAAATACTATTTACTGAATATGACATGAATGAAAGCAGAAGCAGTTGACATAATATATATATATATATATATATATATATATATATATATATATATATATATATATATATATACAGATATATATATATATATATATATATATATATATATATCTATATATATATAATATATATTCAATTCAATCTACTTACATTATAAAATACTAAAAAATATTCACATATATTTTTAAATATTTGATATTTTTAAAAGATAAAACTTTTAAGTTGTTGAATATTTCTTGAAATTTAAAATTTGGCATTTTAAATAAGAAGAAGAGTCTTATAATATTTCTATCAAGCATCGCCTTAAAAATGAAATCATGAAACACTGAAAGGAAACTTATATTTCCAGTATATTGAAAAAAATAATACGCAAAGAAATTAATGTAAAAATGACTATTTATTCAGCACATTTCTAATATTCTCAAAGCTATAATAAATATTTCTCAGTGATTTTTATTTATTAAATATGTTTAAATGAGAAAATTTAAAACCAATAAATAATTTAGATTGCCAACTTCTTGCTTTTTAAGTTTTCAGAGACTGAAATGAAATTCTTAGCTGTATAGGTATTCATTATTTTGTGACTGTTTATCAAAAATAAAAAAAAAATTTTTCTCATTCTGCATTATTAATATTATTTGAGGCATGAAAAAAGGAAGGTATCTATATCCATACTATTTCCTTTTCCAGCTCAACATAATTTAATTTTTTTATGGAACTGAAAGCAATTTAAAAATAAACATGGAAATTTATGTACTATTATTAAAATCGAATGAAACATTTGAGGTTAATGAATAAGCCTCTTTTCATAAAAACGATTGATTTTAAGAGATTGATTATATAATTTAAATTTTTATCTGATAACAAAAATTTAAAAAAGCTCTAAATAAGTGTTTATTGAAAAAACATGACTGTCTAGGGATTTCATTGTTCAACAATTTTTTAATTAAGTAATGGTTACGCTAAGAAAATATTCATATGTATATAATAAATACGCGCGGATATAAAATCTAATTTCATTTGTATATGTATAAATAAATATAATTAATAAATTTATATTTGCACTTCTAATAATAGGAAAAAGTTGCACTTAAAATATATGTATTTGGATCTCTGAGTTATTTTTGAAGCCCCATTAAATTACTCAAAAATTTTTAAGATCCAAAACCTTTTCTATCATAATTTTTATTTTAACATTAATTTAATTAAAAAATGAGTGTAAAGAAATTTGAACAAAAATCCTTTAAATAAAAATAAATATATAATATAACTTTACAGCAGTTCATTTTAATATAAAGTGCCCACATCTAGATAGAGTTAATTTACACGGAATCAATTAACATTACCACATTTTGGAGATATAGTCTATTTTCTGGTTACATCGTCCAATCAAGATTAAAGTAATTCAAAGCTATATTTAGAGGAATGTGGCAAAACTTGCGAGCAATTACTGGCTCCGCTTTTGGAAATGAATTCTCGTTTGTTTGGATACATATCAGGGTATATTATTGAATAAGAGAAAAATAATTTGAAAACAAAATATAATCATCGTGTATTATCTTCTTTAATGTTTTTTTCTGCATAAAAATAAACTTTTATTAGATGAAGTAGCTATATTAAGCTAAATCGTCTAGAAACCCTTGGTATTTTGTTCTTAATAACATATGGAACATTAAGCGTACTTTTAAAAATTATTCTTAAGCATGGTTTTAATTTAATGAGGAACTGCTTACTTCTCAATTTAATTTTCTTACTTTGTTACTCTTGTTTCGTTTCCTTTGATTGTTCGTTGTTCCAAATAAAATATTAATATTTCTCCAGTTTTTTTTTATATAATTCGTATCAGAAAAGCTCAGGAAATTTGATATTTATACTTTTTTATGATTTGTTTTGATTCATAAAATTTAAATATCTGTCACACTTCCAATTTTAACTAAGGAAAAGTGAACCCTCTTTCTTCTCAAAAGCAATTTTTATTACAGATTTTTCTTCAGCTGTAAGCAATACCTTGTGCATAAGAAGAAGTCAATCAAAAAATGATATTTTACTGGATTTTAAAATAAGTTAAATTCGCTAAATTCCACTGTTAATTTAATGACGATTAAACTCAACTTATTTATTTTTAAATGAAAACCTATCTATATTAAGATGTCATTTCAATTATTTATTTACTATTATTTACACTCTTTGATGGAATTTTATTTCTCTGAGTTTTATTTTGACTCACTTAGAGCAAAGAAAGAATCGAGAAATTGTACTGACAGCCTTAGCAACATGCGCCCATCGATAATACAATTCCCTGTTACGTGAAAAAGTAGTTTGGGTATTTGTTTTTCCGTCCTTCATTTCTTCATAAATCTTACCTAAATATGACGGAGCAGTTTTCTCAGAAAGCAGAGAATTGACTGTCACTCCAATCAAAGTTTTATTTATTTATTTTTATTTTTTTTTTTTGCAAAGAATATCGGTTAGATAAATCACAAATCATATCCTTTTTTATGGAAGTGACTACATAAATTCATTTCACCAGTCAACTGAAAGTTCCACTGCTTATGGTTTTGAAGGCCTTAGAAATCGATCTGGATAATAAGTTACGTCGTTATCTTTCTTACTCTGTATAAGATCAAGGGCTGCCTAAGCTGAAGTAGGAAAAGTCACATGTAACATTCTTAATACAGTCATACATTATGGATCGATATTTGAAGGGATGATTGGCGCCCATAACTTAGCTCGAAATCGGTTGAGCCAGTCAGTCAGCGAGCTGCTATTGTACTAAACAGCCCTATACTTTGTTTTTATCAACGAGCAAACTTAGCATTTTAGAAAAGAATATTTTTGTTTTGTATTTTATAAAACATTTTCTGTATCATAAGCACTGACGCCTTGGGAATGGAACCTCTATTTCTAATAGGAAATTAATGAACAAAAGCTCTCTCTTTTTTAAAAAACTTTTTTAATTAACAATAATATAATGGTAAATTAAATTCTTATTTATTTGTATGGCAAGATATTGTCTGCAAAACATGCAAGAAATGTGCAAAAATTTTAATGCATTTTTTAAAATAAATCCAATATTGCAGAAATATGCAATTAAAAATTTTCAGCGATTTTTTTGGCCATGGCGCGGTTAGTTTAAGAGAACAGAAAAATTTTATAGCTTCTGGCTGTGCAAATTTTTTTCACTTATATTTTATTGTTTATAATCAAATTCGGTAAATATGCTTTTTGATAAACTATACCTTTTAATATTAACGATTTTAGGAAAAATATAATAAAATGTGTAAATTTGATCTTTTTGCATTGTAATCAATACTCTCTGCATTTATATTCACATTATATAAGATGTAATATGATATTTTATTCTTCATTCTTGTAGAAACTTTTCTTGTCAGAATACTCGTGATATTTTGTTTATTTCATTTGTTCCTTAGAGTGTATTATTTACTAACACATATGATTATATTTATGGGAATTTATCTAAACAAAAAATTAAATTGCTTTGAAACTGTTGATCAATATTTCAAATATAATGCGGTATAAAACGGATTTCTGTATTCTATTAAAAATATTATTTGCTAATATATATGGCCATATTTCATATATTGTATACGTAAATTAATATATGCAGACAGCTTTGCGTTTTATTTTTGTGATGATACAACACTAAACGCTGAGAGCATATTATTTATGAATCAATGTTTTATTTGAGATAGTAAATCTGACCACATATACTATAAAATATGTTCCAAATATTGCCGTATAAGTTTATCGCAATATAATAAAATTGAACACCATACGCTGCAACAGATTATTTATTAACAAATATGTTTTATTTGATGTAACATATCCAAACTATAAATAAAAATGAGTTGAAGATATTGTTATATGTTTTGCAATCAAAACATTGAAAAATTAAAAACTGCATACAGTCAAAAATAGCAATCCAAGTAAACATAAATAAAAAAAATTATTAAATAGTAAATTAAAATTAACAATATAAAAATAGGGAATGTTGAATAGAATTATCATGGGAATAAAACGCAAAAGCGAGTTGATTATTTTCAACTCATTCCAAATGTATCCTTGAATAAGATTGCTATGTATACTATTGGAATCTCTTTCTCTCTGAAACACACAATATTTTTCAACTCCCCACATCAGTACTAGCGAATATTTAACTACGCAAGTGCGAATATAAGAAAATTACAAAAATACAAAACACACCGAACAAAAAACATAGAAAAAGTAATTCAAAAAACCAGTAACTCGCTAATCTGCAACGTATTTTCGTGAGCAACTGTCATGAAAGAGAATAAAAAAAATAAAAGATTAAGATGGTTTAATAAATTCATGAATCACGAGGGGTGAAATCATTATGATATACTTTTCCCAAGGATCCTTAAATTCGCAGGGACTTTTGATGGTGGAATATTTCCATTTGAGTTATGGTCTTTTGTTCGCTCAAGATCAAAAATGATAATTATGCTTCCCCCTTTGGAAACAACGCTTGCTTTCTCGATTTATGAATCAATTCCTTTGAACTCCCAAAAACTTAACGGATTATGTAATCAACTGTTTTGGGAAATGGATATTTTATACAGAATTTTAACCCACATCCACATTTTCACGGAATATTAATTAACGACATCGCATTTAGCAAGTAAGTATGGAAAAATATACACAATACTGACACGAATGGTGAGATTGTTTTTTTTTTTTTTTTTTTTTTTTTTTTTTTTTTTTTACACAGTTGCATTCTCCAGATATAATTTAGATTTCGTTTTATTTTCCTATTTAATATAAATGATCATTACCTTCCAAAATAATTAAGATTTTTTTAGTATTATGAGTCAGAGAGAGAGAGAAAGAATGTAATGTATTATTTATAAATTTTTGTTATGTTGGTACTAATTTAAACCGACATAATTTTTTAAATTCCATTTTTCACTTTTTACTTATCATAATTATGCTTTTGCTTTCTTGTAAATAATTTCTCATTTTTAAGTGCATTTTAAAAATAATTCATACAAAATATTTTGAAAATTAGAAATTTCATCAAGAAAGAAAGAAGTTTTTCTGACAAAAAATATTAAACAATATATTATATACCTCAAAGCAAAGAAAATAATGGATAAATACTCCAATTTACTTCAAATTAAACAGAATATTAATTAAATTTACTACAATGTCAAAATAAAAATAATAAATTCTTTTCTGGTATTAAAAATGTATACGTCATGTAGGATATAGAACAAATAGTAAGATATAAATTGCTACATTCACTGTCCACAAACACACACATATTTATATTCTACAACTAAAGTACAGCTTGTGTTTGCTTGTACGACCACATTTGCACGTACTCGAGGATAATTTAAACAGAAATACAGAGTTTAAAAAGTGGACTTCAAGTTACCACAAACATTCGAATGTGAGATGAATCGGTATATATATATATATGTTACTAAATGGTAATTTTTTCAAACGAAGGTTAATTAGACCAATACCTACAGTTTAAAACTTTTACGAATTATTACTAATATACACGATCGGGATAGAAATATAAGCCAAGAACCATCGAAACAGAACAGGTACTATTCGGCTGACAGCTTGGGGTGTGAGCTGAGAGCCGAACTCACGAGATATAGAACCGAAGACTAAAGCAATAACCAAACAGTAACCAATTTTATTGTTTTATGCAAAAGTTTTATAATTAATATAAAATGGTATTCAAATTTAATTGGGTTATTTATAAAAATTACTTTAGACTGTTTGAAGCAAAAGCCTGCCTGAAAACTTGTGAATGAATATTCATTGCTATAAAAATAAAACAAATGACAAAAGACAAGACACTTGACAAGTCCTGCTTTAACTACACACGTCGGTCAAAACATAGGAAGGGCGCATTTATCTACCTTGAAAACTGAGTTCCTCCTACGGCTATAATAAAATATAGCCTGTATGCTCCAGAACAATTTTCACCTGATGGCCTATGCGAGGAAATAAAATTCGAAATTTTTCGATGCCATTTCTGAGAGAATTTCAACAAAGAAGTTCAACTTAAGCTGCTAAACTGCTTGGAAGGTGTCACAGATTTTAAAGTCAAGATAATATTTTGACAGTTTAAAATTTTAGTTCCTTCTCGTCTGAAAAACACGGGAATGTGAATTTTGTATGCTACCTAGGGAGATAAAATTCAAAATATTTCTTTCTAAACGTCGCGTAAAAATTGAAAAAGGAATAAAAATTGCATAAAGCTTGGAAAAAACGCATTCACACATATAAATACATAATAACCAGATATTATTTCTATATGATGTATTATTCAAAACTTTCTAAATAGTTATGGGAAATATTCAAAAAATAATGATGGATTGATATTAGTTTTACAAAAGAAAAACGTTAATATATATATATATATATATATTCTGAGTAGAAGAAACATGTAAACTTGTAATCGTATTTTAGCATAGAAATATATAAAAACACACACTTCACAAGATATTTAGTCTAGATAAAATTGAAAGATATTTTTTTGTTACACTGATATCTATGTTTTATAAAATATAAGTTTAAAATAGTGTTTATAAAACTTATTTTTATTGGAAGAATAAAAGGAAGATTTAATGATTCTTTCGGTTATTTTCTTTTTATCTTTTTTTTCTTTCTAAAAAAAAGTAAGGAAGCGCTATATTTTAGATTTATTTATAATAATTAATAAGTTTTTAAGGAATAATTGGTATATTTTTGTTTATAAATTTCAACTGATTATAAATAATGTTAATTTAAGAAATTTAAATAAGAAAATTATTAGTGCTTTAAAAAAGAAATTTTACTTCTGTTTACGATATGTTTGGCATCCTTAGTAATGATCTAAATAGTATGTTATACCTTTTTTTTTACTTATGAAACGAGTAAAATTAATAATTTGCTTTATAGAAAATTAAATCATTTAAGAATATCAGCTTAAACATGTCTTCTCATTAAATTATAATCTGGAAACTAAATATTATATTTATGAATATTTATGTAATTATAGCGAATGGAGTTTTTATTTTTTGTTTCAGTTAAGACCTATTTTGCAAAAAGGCATCAGAGTATCAAATGTAAGCTCATGAAATCGACCACTATATCAGTCCAAATTAGCTATAATTATGTAATCTATTCAGATTTAATTTGCCTAGCTTAAATGGCATAGATTTGGTATTTTTGTTTTGTTCTCGTTCAACGGTCATGTTTTTTGTGCGCCAGGGCTAAAGGAACAGAGATGTGCAGTTTAAAGTGCATTCCAAATTCACTACAAATATCAACCACGTGAAGAAAATTCGATCCCATGAATTATAATACCAAATTTTCAGAGCTCCAGGCTTCCATCACGGGAAAGTGATTTTAGAAATTAGCTAACAAGGGGCACTTAAGAAATGAAAAAAATGCTGAAACTGAATATGAACTGAAAACTAAGAAAAAACTGAAACTTTTCCGTATGAGTCAAGAAAATTTTATTTCAGAATATTGTTATCACAATTAATCTGAAATGTAGCTTCAAAATAACTTAAATAAATGATAAATCGCGGCAAACTTAAAAAAATACAAAGAGTTATTCTGTTCCTTAACTAATTAAGAGGATGGATAATACACGAGTGTAAAATGGAACTTTTGATTTTCCAAATAATTCATTCAGAATGAGCATTTGTTTTAGCTCACTGATGTTAAATGAATCGTTTTTTAGTCCAAAATTTGATTTTACTTGGACATAATAAATGAAAAGTTAAAAAAATCTTGTTTAACATGCATTTCAACACCTTTATCAATAAGTTGACAAAATAGTTTCATACAATGTTTTGTTATCATCAGCTGCTTTCATTTAAAGTATTGCTTTGAAAATGTTTAGAATCCATTCATCATCACATATTGGATAGTCTGGAAAACTAAAATCTATTTTAAGTTCTTTTTTTAACATCAAAAGCATTTTACCTTCCTGAAGAACTTTTATAGCAGGACGAGTTCACAGGCCACAAGAAAGGAAACCTTGAAAGCATGCATGCATCAAACTTGACAAATGTGCATGGAGTAACAAAAACGTACTGGACATTTCTCTTCGTCATCAAAGACTAGGCCAGATTCCATCACTGTCCAGTCAAAAGAACGCTTTTTAACCACTAGGCCATTCAAAGTCTAATTGATATAGCTAACTAACAGCATCATAACTGGAAGTTGTAGGGCAATGGAATTTGCCACGCATTATCTTCATGGCAAACTATTTTACAAATAAAATAACGACCTTCCATTCTCTCACCGGTTTTGTTATCAAAACCATGACATTCCAGTCTGAAGAACGCTGACTTATTACTATAGGCCACAATTTGCATCGGAGCTCACAATATAATTTGATAACTATGCTTAATACCCTATGATGCCCACTTATATAGAAAGGAATGAAAATAGTTTTTACCATCCTATATTCTCTATATAAAGTACAAGCGTGTTTCGAAGAGCAAATTTTATCTACCCTATTATATATTTTTCAAATACCCTCACAGAAAGCAGTTTAAAAGTGAGGATTTAGATTTTAGTAAAAAAGGAAAATAAAAAAAATGAGTTTTAACCCATACATTTTCATTCATACAAAAACAAATCACACACACACACAATACTACACTTGGCACAATAATAAATATAAGAAAGACGTTAAAAAAAGAGTCCTTCTAGCACATGTCCTGTTCCATCGTAAGCATCCAGGATACAAACAAAAAGCACTTTAGAATCCCATTTATTTTATTTTAGAGCGGGAGCTGGAAAGGCGCGAATATTCAGAAATCGTTATCAATGCGAAATCCGGATCAAAATTGAAGGCCTATTAACGTTAAAAGCACTTTTTTCCTCCATTCTCCAGTCTGAGCGCATTTCTTTCTTTTTTCATACAAGAGATTTCGACCAGACGTTTTTAAGAAAGTATTTGGTTGCTTTTCAATCTAGATTTGTTAAATTCAAGTACAGAAGGGTTTTTAACTAAGAACTGTTTAGAGATGGACTCCTAGGAAAACATTTAAATTTAGTCTTTACTCTGCTCAATGTTTTTAGAATGTAAAAAAATGTTTATATTTGATACACGATGAATCTCTTTTTTTTCAACAATTTGTAAATTCTTTCAAACAGTTAGTAAACATAAATTAATTGAAAAATAAAAAAAAAAAGTTTAAATTCTTTTCTGGTTAAATAAAATTTACAAAAGTACCATTAAATAAAATATTTTAAACGATTATCACAATCAAATATAAAATTACTCAAAGCTACATAAGTAGTTACCATAGGAAACTGTTCGGGATTTGCAATCCACAAATGATGAGGTCAACTATTGAGTTAGCACTTTACTCTTCAAGCTTTAACACCACGGTATCAGTTCATTGGTTGGCTTGTCTCTGAATAACGTTCTTTTGCACGCGATTGCTAATTCAGATGAAACTTGAAACTATTGAAAGGGTTTTTGAATTTTCTCTAAACACAATTTTCTTGGAGGATTTTTCACGTATAGGGTCGTATTTCAGAGTCGTAAGTAAGAAGAAAGTTGGTAAACTCCCAAGCATCAACTAATATACATATGGACAGTAGAAATGCAACATTTATATCGTTTGTTAAACTGTGGATGGAATCAATCTGTGACCTTCCAGGTCGAAAAATTGAGCGGTTACTGTGATCCCAAACAGCAGATTGTGCAATAGATGGCCTAACAGCTAAATGCTATAGGAAGTCACTTGAACACGGGTTTGCATATTGATCGAATGGAGAACGTTTTCAGAGATAATATTATGTCAAAGTATATCAAAGAAGAAAACATGAAAATCTTCTAAACATTCATTTCAAAAGTAGTGTGGGCTGAAATTAAGAAAGCAACATCCATTTTCATTGCAAAAAGTTTCTTTCATTTAGTAAATTTTAAAATTCATGTATCATAATTTTAACACTAACAGTGAATTATTATTGACGTGGATGCACTTTTGTTATTAATTATGTGAGGAATTTCAGGATTTAAATAAAAACATTAAATAAAACATGAAGCTGTAGAGAAAATAAAAATTAATATTAACATTGTTCTTCCCCTTAGAAGGAAGTGAGTTAATGGAGCTGAATCGGGTTGTAATCATACATTTTGCTTCTTTAAATTCTATCCATACGGGATGCCAACTGGAAGAATCTGAAAGAAATGATCCCTCATTTAACAATAGTGCAAAAGTTAGCTGAATAAAGTTACGTCTCCTCCGAAATAATGGGTTGAACAGAATAAAAATAATAAAAAATAATGCCTGTAGTATCGAAGACATATCATAATAAAATTAGGAGCCAAAAGCATGGCGTGAGACTCGTCCTTCAGTGCACCAACTCTTACGTCTTCTTTCCAAGGGGCAATTACGAGTAAGAACTGAAAGCAACTGAAGCATTCTCAGAGACTGAGCAGGTTGCGCTCCCTTCTTATTCAGCTTTAGAATCTAATTAAATTTGCTTTGCCGCATTTTAAAAAAGAAATGGGGGAGGAATTTCTTAACTTTTATGAAAACAAAAATTTCTCGTTCAGTATTTTTCTTATCTTTCGAAAAAAAAATTTCACTGAACTCAGAATGGCATTAACTGGTCACTGAAATAAATTCAAACAAAAGTTTTTGTGTAATAAGATTGTGTGGTAGATGTATGACAGTGTATGAGGAAGTCAACACATTGAATTTCCTAATTAATTCTTTGTGTGAAGGAAATTAAATGAAATGCATGGTTACTCGTGAAAAGATTTGGATTTATTCCTATTGTGGTGATAATTTGTTTGATGAAACAAATACTTCTCATAAGTATCTTAAAATGTTAATAATAAAAGCCGTAGTTTCATAAAAAAGTGGTTATTTTTTTATAGGAAATCACCGTAACATTTGAATATTTTAATAATCTCTCTCAATGCCTTTATAAAATATAGTAATAAAAGTATTATAAATAAGTAAGTTGAAGGTGTATATTGGGTATCAGAAAAGCATTTTAGGTTATGTGGAGAGTGATTATCTTAAGAAGCAATGTAGCATATGTGCAACGTTAGGTTGTACTGTGAATTAAGTAAGATATATATTTGGAAATAAATGACAGCAATTTCTCTGATGAAGTTGTGATCGCGCAAAAGTTTTGATGAGAAGAATTGAAATCAGCTTTAGAACAAAGCATCTTAACCATATTTATTAAAATTCAGGATCGATAATCAACCTGCCATTACACGTGCTGAAATGTAATGAATTAGTTATTACAAGTTTGTAAAGGCACGCATAAAAATACAGAATGTCATCTCTACAGACGTGGGCAAAAAAATTTCATGCGAAACACAAAGATCCTTTCGGCAAGCCAGAATTCTTCTATGTCAAAAATAGGTCCTACTTCTCCATATGAATCTATTTTACAGATGTTTGAAATATGATAACGTTTTTCATGCTCTCTTTCCATGTTAAATATGCTCCAAGTTCATTTTGGTGGATAATTTTAGACTCATCTTCTGAAAAGGAACAGTTTACTATTGATCAATAGTTTAATGGAAGAGAGGATGTATCCACTGTAACTTTTCCTTCCTAATAAAACTATGGGAGCAGCATGCAAAAGGGCTACTTCTCACACGGGACATTTTTACGCAAGATAGACTTAAACATCAACTTCTAAGGGGGCATTAAAGCAGAAATTCAATTGGAATAACCATTCTATTTCACCCTATGCTTTACTGCAAGCATTGACATCCAGGGAACGTCTTAAAGATTAGCAGTCCTTGACGATAAATTCTAGATGCAGTGGTTGAAAATTTTCAACCACTGCATCCAGAAGTTTGTAGTAGTAACAATTGTTACTAAAATCTATGAAGTATAGAAAATTCTAGCTATATGGTCTGTAAGTCTTAGTTACTTTCATTAGATTTTTGGGTTAATAATTCCTCAAGTTCATTGTTAAAATTGAACTAACTCACATTTCTTATCTGAATATCTGAATATCTCTGTCAAATTTGATAGTTTGTTCTAAAACCGAGAATTGGCCCAAATGTAGCAGACATACTGCTGCACCACCAATTTTTTTACAACAATTTTATTCATAAATTAAATTTAAAAACATTTTTACATTTTTAAATATCATGGGAATTTTAACTTGTAAATTATCACAACTTTTGTGAATTTTCTACAAAGTGTGTTTTAAATTGAGAACTATTAAGATCTTATACTTTTTGATTGAGCAGATCAGTCTTCTAATTTGAAAGCTAAAAATATTTTTTTAAATTTATTTACTTAACTGGTCTATTATTTTTCTAACTTATAAAGAAATAAAAACATGAAATAGAATTTTTTGGAATTTTTAACAATCAACAGGAAAATGTAAATATTACTAGCTGATTAAAAATATTCTGCAAGAGGTGTTTAGTAAGTGGAGTAAGCGATGATAGATGTAAATCCATGGTCAATAAAACAGAGTGACATTTCGGGGAACATGAAAGACAGATCAAAAAGAGATCACTAATCAAAGGACGTTTATACTTGGCATTTTAGAAGCGGGGAGAACAAAGGGCTGAAAAAGAATAATTAAGTTAATTGTAGATGTCTTGGAAACGAAGAAAGATTAGAAGCCATAACAAGATAAGTTTGTTGACCGAGATCAAAAACGTTATTGATCTTCTCGCAGTGAGAATTTTTCTTTGCAGCTAAAAGTCTCCGGAAAATTTAATAATATGTAAAAAAAAATATTTGTATTATTAGGGTTATAAATGTATAACATTCACACATTTTTATATTTATAATTCATACGTAAAACAGTATGTTATTTATAATATGACATTAAATTTTAGGTTCAGAATAAAAGTAAATTAAAAAGAAATTTAAAGAGAAATTTTTAATACAAAATACTCTGTGAATTTTGTACTTCAATAAAAATAATGTTGTTTGTATTGCAATGTAGTTATACAAATATTAGAATGCAGGCAATTTTACATAAATTTTTAAAATAATTCTTATTACTTATTTTCTTATTGCTTTCCTTTTTAATTTAAGAATAACATTTATTTTGTTTATACAAAGTCTTACATGGTAACTTTATTTCATTTCTTATGAGAAAACAAAAATCAAAGATTTACAGCTTAGTAAGCATTTCTCCTTTTCCATACGTAAATATGTTTATGCTGTAAAACGTAAATATTTTAACTAAGTATTTGGTTAAAAGGATTTGATTTAGAAGGAAAAATCAAAACACTCGAGTAATTTAACATGTGTAATTTTTAATAAGAAAATCTTTTATATTTCAAGATAGATTTTCTCGTTTAAATACAACTTATTAAGAAATGCATTTTGAAGTTGAACTTTATTATTTCCATATATAAATGGGCAAGTTTATATATATATATATATATATATATATATATATATATATATATATATATATATATATAATGCTTTGGATCTTTACAAATATGCAATATGTGCAGTAGAAAATAGGAATAAAAATTGTGTTCATGATCATTTAGAACATGGATAGAATTATTATATTCTATTTTAGTTGCTTGTCAATACAAACCTAAAAAAAAGCTTATTAGCCCTTCTGAAGTAAGCAATAGAAGTAGATTAAAATTTATGCGTGAGAAAGGAGTTGATTCTAATTAGCAATTAATATCAATACTGCCTTTAAATATTTTGTTTCAAGGCGATACAGCAAACTTGTTTAATGAAAGCAAAAAAAAAAGTTAAAGTAATTAATTTTTACTCTCGATATAAAAGTCACCTTAACAATTTTTACCCAGAATGCATTTCTCAATGGGCTTTAGAACGAAGGTGCAATGGCCACTTCCGATTTTGAACTTCATCATCAGAATAGGCTCTTTATCGAAAAGCGGTTGAGTCAGCCTATTCTCGAGATGCCTGAGGGTATGTTAATTGCCGCAGCTAATAGAGGAATTACGTGCAGAAAACGCAACGCCCTCTGATGCGGATGGGGTGGGGGTTAGGGAGAGGAATATTCGCGACCTCTTACCGTTTACTAAATTCCGCCGACGTTCCCATTGTGCTCGGCGAAGAAAGGTGAAATGTTAAAAGATGCTCAATTTAGAAAGTGGACTGTTTATGTGAAGGGAAGTAAACAATCATTTAGCATGGGCGAGCAAAGGGGTTTCATAATCGCAGCCAAATGAATGCAATTGACCGGCGGCACAATTCTAGGGGAAGATGGTCGCAAATGGGTGAGGAGCGTTTCCTTTTTAGTACCTAAAAGGTTGTGCTAAACGCATGAGATGGTCTTTATCATATATAGGTGGTGCAAAATGATTAGGAAACTAATACACGTCAATAAAAAATTTCTTCCAGAATTAGTTTACTAAACGAATCTGTAAACTCAAGCGAATTTGCATATATTTTATATAACACAAGAGTTCTTTCTAATGTCATTCGATATGAATTATTCACTGTTAATATCCATTCACATTTTAAAGAGTTTTATTATTGATCAATTCAATATATAGAATTTGGAAAAAAAAAACGACTATATTAATCAAATTAAAGAAGATGTGAAATAAATCTGTTATAATATATTTCAAAGTATTTTAATTTGATTAAAATAATAGGTTGCTTGAAAAATTTTATCTTCAGTGATATTATGTTTTGTTAAGAATAAGTTATCTTTTGTTATCTTAAACTTTTCTTTACATACAAGTGCAGCTTCCGGACACTCATTTATTAAAAACGGTTACAATTTTAGAATGTGCCATATTTCAAGTTACGAAATGTATCATGATCACTCATGAAGGTTAACAGTATCAAGAGCTGACTTCAAGCAGGGAAATTGTTCCAGGTACATATCCAGGGAAGATCGGAATTCTTCGATTTTGCAAAAGTTAAATTCTTGCGTTAAAAGAATATCCATCTCTAATTCAAACGATCAATGCAAACTAATTGTAACACTTTTTATCAGCTGTAAGTAAAATGTATAGCGCCAATTTGAATCATTAAAAATTATGCTCATTATTAGTCTCAAAAACATATTGTAGAAAGCAGACTTCTCTATAGAATTAATTCTCTACGGAAAAAAGTTATGCAGGGTAAAACAGAAAAACTATTCTTGGCATAAGATGAATTTTCATTCATTTAAGACAGCAAAAAAGAAATTTGTTATAATTCGAGAAAAAACTTTTTAAAGAAGATAAAAGGAGCTTGGAAAACCTTTTTTTCAAAGGAATTATATGATTTTATAAGCATTTTACAAAAAAAATTTCGTAAAATATGAATAATATACGATCCTAAACTACTTTTTACAATTTAACAAACAATTAGTAAATTATGACATTTTTATTGCGCCATTAAGATAGAAAGTCCTTAGAATTATTTTTCTAACTATTCTACAATTTACAACTACAATGGTTGAGTTTTATCCCATTGTCATTAAAGTAAGTAAGTACACGTAAAATCTCTAATTTTGCCTACTGCCACTTAATGCAACTCCATTATTTTTTATCACTTTTTTTTTGTGTTTACCTTAGAGACACAACTTTCCGTTTCACATCTAGTTGAAAATCGTGTTAACGCAGCATTTAACTATTACTTCTTACACGCATTACTACTCACAAGTTAATGAGAGCCTTGGGTAAAAGCGAATCAGATCATTCTTATTTTGGTGCCTTAGCGAGGTTTTAACAGTGAGCCTTTATTCCCCACTCTTTTGGAAGCTACCTTTTTTTCCTAGTTTGGTAACAATATACCCTTAAAGATTGGAATCTCCAAGTAGTTTTGTAAAAGATTACAAATCTACCGTTAACAAGAAGAAAAAAAAAAGATAAAAAGTCCCAGCATTACCTTACTAAAGAAATTAGTGTCCGAGGATTAGCACTTATCACGAATGTCTTTTCGATTTTGGCAGCCTTAAAAGAAACCTAGTTAATTAAATTGTTCGGCATTTGCTTCTGACTTTGGGACACAGTGCGATTCTCTCATGTTCTGCTTAAAAGGACAATCATTCTGATAAATGACCACTGATACTTCCCCAAAGTACAGTGAAACGCTCCAATGGTAGAATAAGTAGGAAAAAACTGTCTTTTCCGAAATTACCACCGAAGCCTTTTCGATACGAAATGCTGGAATTTGAAGTTTGGAACTTTTGAGATAAGACACGATTCCCTTGTTAATATGATTTTAGCAGTCACACTTTAGCAGATAAAGTGCGACTTGAAAGGCACTTAAAATGCGAGGCACATCGAAAACTATTCACTATTGATTTTATCCTTGTATTGCTGTTGATTTTATGGGGGAAATAAAGAGGAAGTGTGCTCCATTTTTACGTTTAGTTACTTTAATCTTTTTGTTACATATCGGCCTTTTAGACAATTTGAAGGAGAAAAAAATTTTTTTTTTGGCTCAGGGCACATTTTTTCTGTTCGAGATCTTAAAGTGAATCAATTTATTGGTTGAACGTACTTAAAAATTTTAAAGGCAATTTTAAGTCAACTTTTCATATGATGCCAAATCTTCATAGAAATTTTAAGAGAACCCTCGAATTGTAAAACTTTTCTACCCAGTCAAAAATTTTGAAAATCGTTAAACTCGAATCAATTTAAAATGAATATAATTCAAATGAAGTAATGTATTTAATAATTATTTTTTTAATCACTCATTGATATACTAAAAAAATTTAATTCTTTTTAAGGTTTTTCACTCATGATTTTTGATATAAAAACGGTTTGTAACTACATAAATATATCAATTAATTTTTATACAATTTGCTGTTGTTTAGCAATAAAATAAAACTACTGTTGGTTTTGACTAATAATAAATTTTAAATGGAAATTCACAGAAATTAAAACATTTTTTGAAATTTTATATTGCATATCATGTGAGATTACTAATCATGTTTTGGAAATATGATTAGTAATCTCATATTCTGCTTTTACCACGATTATCATGATAACTTAAAGTAAATAAATAAAATACAATGAAAAACGTACCTTTTTTGATACATAAAGCAACATCTTACTTAATTGGGCAAATAATTATTTTTTTAAATTATTATCAGATTTCTGATGTTTTTATGGGAATCTTAATGTTTATTGATTTTTTCTTTAATTTCTGAAGTTATAGAGCAGGGACTTTTCCTTTTTCAGATAATACAAAGGTTTGGTATTAAAATTATTGAGTGTTACAATTAAAATTGTACGTGTGTTAGTATTAAAATTAAAGTATTAAAATTCTTGAGAATTTCACAACCACATATTAAAAAGCCCTAATTATTTCATCGAAAGTAAACATCAATTATTTATCTGGATAATTCAAGTGCAAATGCTGGAATTGTCGCCAATTTCATAACCACTAACAGAAAAATTTTATTATAGATAAAAATAAATACACATTAATTCTTTAAAAAGAAATTGCCAGAACTTATAAAAGTGCTGTTATAAACATAGTAGCTAATTTCACTGTCACTATCTGATAACACCTATTTGACACACACATATCAAAACAAACACGCTTCATTTATTTAGATAAAAATATTGGCAAAAATAATCGCGAATTTCACTGCCTCTGATTGAAAATATTTTATGCGATTAAAAGTGTATATCAACTATTTACCCAGATACTACAAAACCTTATAAAATTGCTGATATTAAGTTTTGAGATAATTTTCTTATCACTAGAAAAGAGCCCTGAATTTTATTCGTGTAAATAATACAGAAATGTAAAAATTAAAACTTTAAATAGTTATTCTATCTTAATACTACTAAATTTGTTTTGTTACTTGACAGACAACATTTAAAACCAACTTTCATTAATAGGCTGAAATATATTTAAATCACAAGAAATTATTAAATTTAGAAAATTTAATTTTTGTAAAATAATTAAGTGAACAGTTTTGAGTTATTTTGTGATTAAAATACAACTGTGTTATTAGTTACTTAAATATTAAATATAAAGTCAGATTTTTAGTTTTAAATATTTTATTTGGAAGATTAAAATAAATTATTTAATTTGAAGGAATTAATAAAATGTTTATTTATATTAACAATTTTAATCCTATTACCAGATTTAATTGGTAAATGCCATTAAGCTAACTGAAAACGGTATTTATAAAAATATAATCCCTTTACTACTCAAAAGTTTTGCAATACCCTAATGCGAGTGCTCAAATAAAATTATTTAAAAACTCCTGTATAAAATAAAATAATCCATTAAAAGTCTTAAATGAATCTCAATTAATGAGAATTCAACGTCAATTTTGCTAAATATTGCAGTTTTTTATTGTGTAATACCTTTAATTACATTTCAAAATTTCTTTCATTCGAAAACATATAAGTATCTAACAAATAAAAAAAACAACAAACATATAAGTATAATTCACATTTTCATTATTTATTTAACTGAAAAATGTTTTGTTAGTTTTTTGTGTAGATTTGTAGTGCAGTTTTCCTTGCTAATCTCACTCCATTAATTAATTCTATTTACATCACATTCTCATGCTTGAAAATATAAATTTATAAAATTTAATTTTTTCCCGAAAAATTCATGGTCTCAAGTTAATTATCTAAACAAATATTTTCAAACAATCCCGATTTTTATGCGATAGTTTTTAACACCAAAAATTATTTAACTTTATATATATATATAAAAATAATAAGTATATCTGAAAATAATTCTTAACGTTCACTACTTAATTTAAATAAGATTTAATAAATAATTTCTAATTAGTTACAAATTAAAAATTACAAGTATGACTGAAAATAATTCTTGGTTATTTTCATTACATAATAAATTGAATTTAATAAATAATTTCTAACTTGTTACTGATAACTGAATTACTGATGATGTAGTTACAAGTTATTAATAATTGGAAAGAAACACTAAAGACAAACTATGCATTATTCATAAAAAATGTAACATCATTTTATTTAATTCTTTGAAAAATAGCTGGAATTACTTCAACAAAGTGCATAACTTCAACAAAGTGAGTATCGTTTCCAATGGTAAAATGATGACTACATCATAAATAATGTCATCTACATAACGTTTGCAGTTACCAAAAAATGCAGAATTTTTTCTCACAAGAGCATTCCCTTTTTTTATTTAGTCTCAGCTTTGCAGCTTATATACGAAACGTTAATGAACACATGGACGTTTATTTTAATGTAACGTAAGCAACAGATCTGCTTCCGTAAAAATCTTTCTTGAAACAACATACTTTAAATTTTATATCAAAGACTTTAAAATCATTATTTATGATTTCAGACGAGTGAAAAGCCACTCTCAAAACAGACATCGTGGAAAGTTCATTACTGCGTTGCCAAAACTTCAAAGAAAGTAGCAGAAAGCAAATAATATATCATTCAGTTGGAAAACTAATGCGCATTAGGTAATGGGTGTTGTCGGAAATTCGTAATGAGACATTTGAGAAATGGCAGCATAAATGATGAAAGATCAGGTGTGATTTCTCTCTGGTAGGTAATCCCTAAGATTTAGTAAACCCCGGATAAAGCTAAGAATAAAAAAGCTTAATGACAAAGTTTCTGTCGTATATTCTGTCAGGAAAGGATTCATTTAGATATTTTAGCGATTAATTAGTGTGAAATAATGTCATACTTAGTTTATAATTTATTTTTATCTTAAACATAATTTTTAGAACATAAATTCAAAGTGATAGAGTTTAAAATATGACAGAATAATTTTACAAAAGATAATTATTAATAAAACTCTATTGTATATTTGTCGAAATAATTATTTGTCTGAATTTATAATAAAGATATCTTATTTTTTGTTAATTTCTTATTACTAAAATTCCTATTTTTTAGTTTCGGAATATAGATGATATTCAAATAAATAGTAAAAGCGTATTCATAAATAATGAAAAAGAACGAAACGACTTTTAGAAAGAACGAAGGAAATTTTTTTTAAAGCTAAGATGATCAAATAAATATCGTATATAAAAATATGCAATAATTTATTTCAATAATTTAATTTTATATGTATTAATTTTAAATGTTAACTACAAAATGTATAGTGTTTTATATTTATGACACTGGCATAAGTGAATGCATATATCTAATGAAATTTTTAGTAATAAATACGTCAAAATAACGTTTTTTAATGCGTCATATTAATTACAAATATTTTATTCATTCACAAGTTATTTATATCATTAACGTTTAAGTTATTAAGTTCTTATTGTATATAAACTTTTTAACTACTTGTAGATGTAAAACAATATTCACAGTATTCACTTGTAAGTTCCCATTTACAATTTAGCCGTGAATAAATAATTCACAATCCCAATATACGAAATAATTTTTTTAAAAATAAGTAAATAGAAAATGTGTATAAAAAATCTTGAAATTCATTTAAAAAAAAAAACTAAAAGGTAGCAATTATTTAGAAAACATAGTTAAGGTTGAGATTAATTTTTCCATGGTACGTAATTTTCGTACAAAAATGGTACTTCATTTTTCAATAAAATTTCAAAATAAAATTAGAATTTTAATTTATAATGGTGTATATTATCATGCAAATTATTTTCATAGAGTACTTGAATGTTTACATGTTAAAAAGTATATCATGCATAATAATTTTTAATGAATTCAAAAATAAATTTATTCTTTAATTTTAAATTTTATTTTTACCGCAACTCAATAATTAAATTTTTGTTATTTAAAATAAATTTTTAAATGATAATTAAGGTCTTTCCAATCTTAAATATCAGCCAAATAGTGAAATTCTCTTCAAAACTTGTGTATATAAACTAAGTTTCTGCATAATTATATAGTTATAATATTAAATGTTAATGTAGGGGCATATTCACTTAAACAATGACGTACGTAGTTATAATAACAGTAGAGCGTTTATTATATTGAGCAATGTAAAAGTTACTCCTTTTAAATGGGAGAAAAATAACTGTAAAATAGGTAGGAAATTTTTCTAAATAAATTTCCACAAATAAAGTGGATTCAAACACAAATATAATGTTTTAAATGTAAGAAGAAATATCAAGGTGAGAATGGTCATTTGGTGATTATTTTTATTTGTACACAAGTCTATTATATACGAAGTATATAGCTATTGAACCTTTGATCTCTGCACCAGAAATGCAATCGACAATCTCACCCATAACAGGTTTCGACAACTTACTAGGAAAAGCTAAAACGTCATTTTTCATTTCTCTCTCCTCTCCTATTCCTTTCCATAGATTTTTTTTTTTTTATTTTTGGTCGTTTGCTTCAACAAAGAGCCGCCCTTAACCTGGTCATTTATTTGGTTTCCTTTTGTTTTAAGGCTGCGGTTTCAATGACTGGAGTTAATTCACGATCCTGGAATCTGCCACGGATAAAATGACTAACCAAAAAGAACAGAAAGTACAGTTAGCGATCCAAAACTGAGAAAGTATTTTTTTTTTATATATATATTTTTCTTTAAATTGGAACACGGGAAGAGCATTTGTGCTGAAAGAAGACAAGACCTTTTATTTCGATTCTGCTTTTCTTTATTTTATTTCTAAAGCGCCTTCAGGCCACACTGTATTATAGACTCCTATCAAGAAGGGATACGAAAGGAAAAAAGAGCTGCGTTAAGATCATTAAGAAATAGACACACCGGCAAGTACGTTTCGTTTTTCGCTCACAAGATTCGATTGGTTCAGAATTTTATTGGGGTGAATTTATCCGCCAATTCGCTTTTTCATACCATAAAATGTGCGACCCACAAATATATTTGAGCTCTGCAATCAATAATGAATGCGGAATTATACATTTATCCAGTCATTGATACATACACATAAACGCCCTTGACTTTCATTCTTCTTCAATTTTTTCCTTTATTAATTTGCTTTATTTATTTCAAGATATTTTGACAGCAAAGCTGTATACATTTTCTTGTTCAATCATTCAACACTTTTTTTATTTATTTATTTTTCAAATTTAAAATATTTCAAAGCATTTTCTATTTAATATTTATTTATTTCTTAAAATTTATATACATAAATAAACTACTTAAATGCATTATTTATAATGTTTAAGATATTTAAATTTAACCTAAAACGAAAAGTTAACATTTTTATTCAGGGCCATTTTACATTACTACCATTTTGAATAATCATCAAAATTCACTTATTAAGATTTAATTGGAGGTTATTCATAAACACATTATCAGATATGTTTAGTAAATTTTCAGTAATATTTTAATTATTTTAAACTTAATAGAAAATTTCTATAGATAATATTAAAAATAAATCATTTGAGTTGAAGCACTCCTTCTGTCATTATGAGCTAATTTGAATGTATTATCGATATTTAATTTATTTTTATTGGATTCAGAGCAATTAATTTTAAAAATCCTTCGATAGCTAAAATTTTCATGGTATTGAAAATTACAGTAAAAGTAAAATTTTACTTTCTTTTACAGAAAATTGTAAATATGTGAGTCTGATGAAGAAGTTCATACTATTAAGCTTTTACCTCTAAAATTTTATATTGCTTCATATAGTTACGATTAAAATCTTTTAAAAATATTTTTTTAATAACAACATTTTTTTTGCATCTGTTATATAGTTCCAATTTGATATTAAGATAACTTCCATAAAATATTTCCTCCAATATAAAGAAAAAGTAAATGAAGAATTATATAATTATATAAGGTAAAAAAAAAAACTAAAAAAATTATAAATATTTGAACATACTTAATAAATACATCCGAAAAAAGTGTAATAAAACGTGAATTTCCTAAATTCCAACTTCTTTTCCAATAGAAAACCAATCAAAGGATCCAAGCTCTCGAATGTTTGTTCTTAAGAGAGTAGTCATCTTTATGAAAATGATAAGTAACCCCCGTTGATTGACTCTATTTCCTCAATACAACAATTCCTCCTTTATCTTCAACACTCTTTGGTACCCACCGACAAAGTAAGGAGAAACAGAAAAAAGGCGAGGAAAATAAATCAAAATAACAGTTGGGCCATTAGGGGGAGAGGGGTTGGATTCCAACAACATCTGAGCGCAATCTAGAATAAATTGATCTTTCGGCAGCGGATGGGGCAGAACATTAAGGTAAAATGTATCAATGGTCATCAATAAGTAGTAACACTAGGAGCTCTAACATGTACCAATGTAACTGAAGTCAATCTTTGGGAGGGAATGCGTGTCAGTGCCATTTTCCGAATAGATTCATTCCTTCAGTAATAGAAATATTCTGGTTTACATAAAAGATTATTCTATAAAGGAGAAGAGATTACATCCCACAGCTCTTGTTTAGAATAAGGTTAAGGGCCATTTTTTATAAAAACCAATAAAATACATTTTATTTATTAATTTTAAATATAAAACGTAAAATGCTACATTTTATTAATAAACGTATATCAATGATGAATTTTTTATAATTGAATAATTGAAAAGAATTGTAATTGTTTTTAAAGTATGAAATATATAAACCCTCATTTATTTTAGTGATTATTTATTATTAATTAGTGAAATTATATATATATATATAACTATTTAATAATTCTATTTATGTCGTCCTTGCTATGAATATAGTTAGTTAAGATTTTATTCGAAACATTATAACGATAAATTCAAAAAAATTATAGTAATTAAATGAAATTACGTAGTTGTAATTGTTTGGATAAAAAAAATTAGGAACCTCTCAGTCATTTCATTATTTAGATAAAGCTGTGTTTAAAAATTGAAGAACGAATTATCTTCCTGTAACTTGTCTTATCGAAGTATTTCATATCTTATGAATCCTAATAATGTCTCAGTTGTGTGCGAAATAAATGATGCGTTGCTAAGCAAATTAAGAATCCTGTGCTTGCTTTGTGGTGGAATAAAAAAATTCTAGTGAACAAGAGCAAGACTATTAAGGATAAAAAATATTTGGCTGTTTGTATTGGTGGTTTGCAATAAATAAATCAAACTTATAGTAGTTTAGACATAATCATAAGCACTTAGGTGAAAATGTTGCAATATTTGTTTGAAGCAAAATGTTGCTATGGTGGAAAATAGGATTATTTTAAAATAGCCCAATTTCGCGATTGTAGCACCATAATTACTTCTCATATACCATTCAGCTGGACTCTTTTTAGTTGCTACTGGTAGCTAGCACGTTCAGTTTAAATCTGATAAATAAAGTTTTGACATTCTAAATTAAAGTTGCAGAAGTATTTGTAGGAAATAAATCTCGAAATCTCAAATATATAATGCGATTTTTAGAATATTTGTTGTAACGTAAAAGAAAGATTGCCAGTAAATATATTTTCCCTATATTTAGAAAATATTTTCAATCACCTTCAGATTAAGAAAACCAGGCCTGATTGACTTAATTACAAGAAATGCTAACACTAGAGAGTTGTGATGTCTGAAATTCAATTGAAATATATAGCTGTCAACAGAAAAACTGTAGTAAGTACATTGTAATTTTATTAATTATTGTCAGATACAGGATCATGTGACATTTTAAAAATGACCGCAATGTAAAATAGATTACTTATTAAGTACACAAATATTCTTTTCATTATATTTAGGTACATAATAATATGCACAGAATCTTTGAATTATGATTAAAGGTTTGAAATTCAAATTAGTTATTTGAAACTTTGATGTGTGAAGACATTCTTTTAGTTTAACTATTGGTATCTGCCTTACTTTTATGCTTTATATCGGATTAAAAATTGTAATATGTCTTTAATATTTTATGTTTGCACATGAAATAAGTAATATTTTTCCAAATACGCATATATTGTTCTATATCTAAAAAGCGTCAAGTTTGAGACTTCATTAAATAAGAAATATTGCTAAGATAACATTTGAAAGAAAAAAACTTAAGATTAAATTTTACATAAACACACATTTCATCATCATTACTTTAATGAGGTGCTTTAATTTACTATCAAGTTTTAAAGAATTTTCCTTAAAGATACATAACGCATTTATAAGGAAGTATTTTCGTTTTAAACAAAGCTTTTTTATGTGATTAAATATTGCAGTTTTTAAGCAAAAAGAGTAATCCTTAATGGAACTAAAATTCAAAGTAATAAAATACCAGTCACAGTCAGAATTTGCTTTTTAATATTAAAAATTAAAAAACAAAGTTTCATTTTTGTAGTAAAAAAATATCTTAGAAAATGCATTTGTAGCATCAAGATATTGAATAAAAAATTTTTAATTATATAATGTATCTTCGATAAAATAAAAAAGTAGTTTATCCAAGAATTAAATTCAAATATTTATTTTGAAAATTATATGAAAAAAATCACAATTTTAACAAGATGAGATCAATGTTTAAACAATTCTAAGAGCAGATTATTTTTAGATGGCGCACTTGGCAATTGTTTGGCGATTTTCTTGCAATTTGCACCATTTGAGGAAAGTAATGACAACAAATATATGAATAAAGGTTTTATACTTTTATCACTAAAAACGCAAAATTCTAATAATGGAAAAATTGCATTGAAATTCAGATAAGTTATAGAATAAGAATAGCTATAATCAAAATTTCACACAAAAAACTAATCAGAAAATGCAAAATCTGTTAGATACACTCTTTACAGATAAAATCACATCTATTGATGAATGAACAACTTACTTATCATAAAATCTATCATAATTTTGATTGATTGATATCAATTTAGACGTCAATAATCTTCATAAAAAGATATAATCTGGTCATTGACCACAATTTAATAGTTAATTCATATTCTGATAAATATATATCAGCATATTTAGTTGTAGAATAGTAATCACATACATACATTATATTTAACTGTGATCGTGTCAGTAAAAAAGAAATTATTTCGGTTTTGCTTATAAGCTCGAAACACACTAAATAAAAAAATAAAAAAAAAACTTACACGATAATAATAGCTTTGGGAAAAATAAAGTTCTCTTATACGATAACAAGAATTTCTGTAAGACTTTTTCCGAGTCCAAATGTTGTTCAATAACGATGTTTGGATTTTCAAAGAAAGAAATTGGGCTTCTACATCAAGGCTTTTTCTTGTACTATAAAATAAGCCAACACAAAGGTAGAATATAAATACAATTTCTTATATAATGTTTCGGTAACTTTTATGTCTTTTTGTCTTGACCGCATTATTTAGTATTATTTAAAAGCTCCTGGAATGTCATTTTACTTAAAACCATATTCCACACATCTCAACTATTTTCTTATTTATTTATCTTTTTGTGCTCAATTTTTATATTAAGGTAAAAAGAAAGTTTTCTAAGTTTTCATCACCTGGATTAAGCTGAAAAACGCTCTTTCATATCGCATTTAACTTTGAGAAAAAATACATCGCATTTAAAGTTCATAATATGCAAAATTGATTACCTATTAAATATTTTCTTTAACATAAACAAATAGTTTCAAATTTAGTGATGAAATGCTACTTTTTAAATACTTGTTTTTTTTCTAAAAATTGTTAATATATTAAATCGCACTAAAAGATACATATTTTAAGTTATTCAAAATTTTATTTTTTACTTATTTGGGACATTTGTTCTTTCAAGATAAAGTGAACTGAGCAATAGTCATTATTCTTCAAAAATAGATAAAAGTTACTGATTTTAAATAAAAATCGAATAAAACTAACACTTTACATAATCCGCACTCAGTTTAACGAATGACTACCGGTAAATTATTCCTTTTGAATAGATAGTTTTAATTGTTGTTTTAGAATCAGTGAAATGTGTCATTTAAACAATTAACAATTTAAGTTTTATGATACCCAGCATGCGTGTGAAGAATTCGAGATTCAATTAGGTATGCACTACCTTAAGACATTTCAAGACAATTCCAGTACTTTGTAGGACTAAAGAAATTACCTGGGAATAAAAGAAGAAAATAATGTAATTCTCCAAGGTTCAGAAAAGAGAAAAGGCGAGCTTTTGGCTAACGAGAACAATTCAGTAATGTTAGCTTTTCTTGCCAGAACTG